>JARHVA010000005.1:6677500-6885000 GCA_037957365.1 Torreya grandis | reverse complement strand
ATAGAAAACCAGTTTGAATTTGTCATGCTTGAGGGACGTAATGGAATAGAAGTTGAGACTAGTGAAACAAGCCTAGATAAAGTTGAAGAAGGTGTTTTCTCAGTTGGGGCACCTTGGAAAGAATTTTTAATTTGCTCTTATGTATTGATTGTATCAAAAGGAATTCTTCGAAAGGGGATGAGAGGCAACTCAAGATTCGAGGGAGAATATGAAGAGATATGAGTAACCTCTTGCAATGGTAAAGTAGGTGATATAGGGAACATTGTATCATCTGAAGCCAAGAATTTCTAAGTTATGTTCTTTACCAGTTCTTCATAAAATGGAAAACTATCACCTGAAACCTCTTGAGGAATTGAAATTTTAGGAGAAGAAGAAAAATTTTCTCCTAAACTTTTTATTTTTAGCTTGATAGTCTTCTGTGGTTGAACATATTGTTGAGTAGCTTTAGGTTCATGTAGTTATTCTATCATCAGGGGTTATCCACTAGGGCCTAGTTCATTTATCTTTTCTACTTCTTCCTATTACTTGTAGAAGATATCAATTTTGTCTTCCCCTAGAGGTGTGGGGAAATCAACATTTACAACATCCACTCCTTTGATTTTCAACTACCTAAGAGTTCTATCAAGTATAACTCTTGTTCTAATTTTGAGAGAAGTAGATTCCCTTTTATCCCAATGTACTATGGGCAATGGCTTTGTCACAATGCTTTATTTTTCAAAGATGGAGTCCAATGTGACCTCATCATCCACCAACTATTTTGGATTTTTCATTATGCCAAATTTGAGTATTTTCCTCATGATAAACCATGAATAGTCCTTTATGCTCACTACTTTCTCATTGTCGTAATCCATCCAATAGTCTTTAAAATGTGGAAGATGTTGAAACAAATATCCAAGATTGTACTCAATTAGGATTTTATTGCCAAATTAAAACTTGCTTTCAAACATCCTAAGGTTATAGAGAGACATGTATTATTCAACTGTCTTAGCCTTCTATAGTGAAGGGAAAATATACCTGCCAATTAAAATTGGAAATTTGATCCATATTTTATATTGTTAGGAACTTGTGTGTTTCAACAAGTTATCTCACCAATTATATCAATGCCCACTTATCACTGACATATCATGGAAGCATATAAGGAGAAATTTCACAACCACTAACTCTCAAATAACTAAAGGTTAAGAATTGTATGAACTAAGTTCCCCATCTTGCTATCTCTATAGTGGCCACAATTGATATTCTCGTGTTGAAGAGTTCCTTTTCAAATAATTAGATGATGAAATGAATAAAGCAATCATTTACCCTTCAAAAGTGATGAGCATTCTCTTTCAATATTAGCTAGGGATAGAAGTCATATACCATTGTTTTCCCAAAATCACCCACTGTATACAATCCATCAAAATATCTTTGACTCATTACAAAATAAATAAGATATGAAATGATATAGAATTTTTGACATGACTTTTACCTCCATGAGTTGCTTCTAAATGGTATCACTGATCAATTGCCCGCAATTGATATATTTTTTATTTCTAAGGATGATCCAAATGAAACTATACATCCATGTCTAAAAGTTCTTTTGTCATTTGATTTCCCACTATCCTGTGCAATAATGTGATCATGTCACTTATCTCATTTTTAAAATCAAATCTTGTGATATTTTTTGGAAGTCAAGTGGAGGAATGTTTTGGCTTAGTCAACCATGCTTTGTTGACTTGTTTAGAACATGCCATACTATTATCATCCCAAAATATTTGGAAGGACTTAGGGGTTAGATGCACAAAGTATTCATGATCTGTAAGGTGAAAAACATTGTGAATTTTCTTAGGAACAAAACTCACTACCAACTCCCCCTAGGGATCTCTTGCCTTCCTTGTCTCTGAGTTATAGTTATTTTCCATGATGAAAACTAACTTAGGAGACTATAATGACATTAGGAATGTTACCACTTGTGCCAATCCATTGTCACAAATACTTTGACCAAAATTTGTCTTATGCATTATTTTCATTCTTTCCCAAAACTCATCTAAGTTGATGTAACCTAGACTGGTGTTAGTGATATTTCTAGCATTGGTCTCCAGTGATGAAGTGTCATGCCCTAAAATTGATACTTCATGATTTCTTTGCCATTACTCAGAATCTCCTTTTCTAAATTAGAATATTAAGAAATGAATTTGATAAGAACATTGATAATTTTTAAATTTTGTTAAAAACTTCTTATTTATGAAAAATGATGAAATTTCAAATAAAAGTTTGTATTCATAAGTTGATTATGCAAATTAATCCAAGGTCTTTTTAATTCTCTCTTTATGAATTTCAATTTTCCTCTCACCAATTTCCCTATTTGTAACTAAACCTATACAATTCTTTTGTATTGCTTATTTAGCAAACCCTTTCCAACCGATAGAAATGAGTTAAAGAAATTACAAAAAAAATATTTTCAATTTTTTTGAAAATATTTTTCCTATTCCTGATTTGACAAAAAAAATTAAAAATAAATTGCCAATTTATTTTTAACAAAAAATAAAATTTCTAAGCTTGATGAAAGAAATATAAATTTTATCAAATTTCTAGAAAATAAGTTACCCTATGATTTTTTAAATATCTGCAATGTAAAAATACCTCAAAAAAATATTTTTATCAACACTCAACTTTTTCTAGGGAACATATTCTTCTTTCTCTCGGGGAGTTTTGTGACCATGCAATCTTCAATTCATGAGCAAAAATGACCAAAAAATTGCCCCCACCAATTTTATCTCCTATTTTTACCAGTTCAATGAAATCAATTTTTTACCAAAAAAAACCCATCAATTTTTTTAACATATTCCTCCTCTAAGCCAAAGCCATATCATCCCAAATCTGTTATCTTATTTGTCCAAATTGTTTTTGTGCTTATATTTGTTACCAATGTTGATCTAATACTCCTTTTTGGTCCTCTGAAGATGAATGCTTCTATTTGTATAGGATTTTGATGGAGATGATATGGCATCATCGAAAGCATTATGAGCCATTTCATAGAGATCAGTTATTCACTTTTTATTTAGCAAACCAATAAGTATGTTCTTTATGTTTGTGTCTTCTTCTTACTTTTTGTGAAGCTTCTTAAACCTGCATATATTTGAATTCAGTAGTAGTCCACTTCCACATTATGTATCATTGATATGAATCTTATGTCCATGCTAAGAACATGGATATTTCATGGTAGATACTACCTTGGACATGATATGTATGGCATGTATGATGTGAAATGATACATATTAATTAGACATTACAATTTGAATATAAGTGTTTCATTTATAATTTTTGTCAGTTAATAAGTATGTCATTTATCCATGATTTAAGAAATATTTTTGTGGTTGATATTGCATTTAGTGATGTGTTGCATGGCAGTGCATGGTTAATTGTTGCGATGATGTTCACATATACTCTTGAAATCATCTATATGTATGGTATGTAATGATTTTTATAGGTAAGCTATCGTGTTGATGTGTTTTCCTTTTTTTGTTGTCAATGATTCAAATGTTACTTATCTAGTGCACATGTTCGCATCTCAGTGTGTATGTTGGCAACTTACCATGGTTGGATGGAGTGAAATATAACATTTTGTGCATGATTTCTCCTTTTCCCCTCCACGTATCTCATTTCAACAATATATTCTTGCAGGGTGCCCCTAGAACACTTGACTATTTGGCAAATGCATGTGGACCATGCTTTGAGGAAGAGGAGGGATGACGAGGCAATACACACTTCCAAAGATCACAAAAATCATGATGGAGGTACAAATTCATGGTGTTTTGTGTTTTTTGTTTATGTTCATAAATAATTTAGACATCTTACATCTCCTATGTCAGGGTTCAGTATCGCACCTATAAAATTTTTAAGTAGAAATGGATAGTTATGTTTTCATAAGGAATACATACGTCAAGTTAGGAATAACATTGAAATGTCAATCAATCTTATTAAAGTTCTATCTTACATATGAAATGCCAATCAATTTTTGTAACTACACGTGACGAATTATTTATGGGGATAAATTTTTCTTTATTGTTTGGGTCACATGTTTCCCTTGCTTCCATAAAATTTAATATTTCAAGCTAATTGAATGATGGCATAACCAAAAGTAAAAAATAAATAATTTCACATAAAAATGTTTAAATAAAATGTATGTGCTTTAATGAAGCATTGATTGTTACTAACATGTTGTCTTCCATACTTTATTTCATTTTTTGTAGTCTATTATGTGGTTTTAAATTTAATTGAATGTTGTGACTGAATTAGCTGTGTAATTTTGTAGATGATCCAATAAATGAAGATGAAAATGAAGTCGCCAAAATTCCCAAGGATATGGATGAACTTATTGCACCAATGAGGTGCAAAGATGTGTTGTCAATGGTGGATCATCTCCATTTGAAGCTATCACTAGTACTCCTAAGAGAGGAATCACTGAAAAGGGAAAACATATTATTATCTAAGCTTCTTGAAAGTGTAAGGACAAGCATTACAAAGTTGGAAACCACATTGGTTGAGAAGAACAAAGTGGTTGAGGAGTTGCCTGACATGCTTTTCACATTGAGGGTGAGAATATGGAGCTTAAAAAAAATATCTCAAACTAAAAGCCATAAATGCATACACAAAACCACTCTATGATTTTAGGGGTGATATCTCTAAATTCATGAAAATGAAGCAGGAAGGAATGATTGCCATATATGGACATGAGCTGCAGCTTTTGAGCATGGAGTACAAGATCATGTTTTCTCAAACTCATGGGATAAGGAAAGTAATCATAACAAAATCCATTCAACTACTTGTGCAAAACCTATATTTAGTTATTATATCCTTGTACATTCAGGCATTATAACATTGTTGAAGGCATAATGAAATACTATTAATCTATGAGTTGTGTATTTGTTGGTTACTAACTAAACTGTATGGTAAATATACAAACAATTATCATAATTAAAAGAATCCAAATTTCTATGTTTATAAAACATATCCAGTCATATCAAATTTGAAATTTAAAGTCTCTATTTTTTTCATGTCATATCGTCAAGAAATTGCATATACAAATGATTTTTATTATTTATATAATATCATGGAGATCTTGGCATTAAATTATTACATTCTAAAACATTCTTAGAAGGAACCATTATTTTAGCTATGAGGACTTATGACTATTGTTTTAACTATGAGGATACCTAAGATCTCTCAAAACCCTCATTCAACAAGCCTTAAAATGATCTCCATGCCTATTTGATACTCAAACACTCATGAGTTGACAAGATCTTATCATAACTCAATTTTAGGCCTCATACAGGGTTTGATAGTACACAGTCATGTGTAATTTCTTCACAAATACCTTTTAAGGTATGAAAAAAAAAATTATTCTATCAATACACCCTTCTAGCACATGTGGTCCAATTTTCATGAGTTTTGATTGGCTACTATAAGAGATGTTCAAGTTGTTGTTCTTCTAAAATCATGACTTTCTTATTTTGGCAGGTTTGAAGAACACATGCAATATTTATGGATGTTTGAAGACACCTAGGAGACTAAAATCAATATATATATATATATATATATATATATATATATATATATATATATATATATATATATATATATATATACACACACACACACAGTCTTGGAGAATCTAATCACAAAATTTTAGAGTTTCTTAGTGGTTGGTTACAAAGTTAAAACATTGTTTGTATAAAAACCCAATTCTAGAGTTTAAGCCCTATTTTAGAACCCAAGAACAAACAAAAATCCAAATATTTGAATTTTGAGACTTTGAAGACCTCTTACCTATTTCAACACATGACACAAACCTTCTCCTTTCTCTCTTAAATGGTTTCCAATCTTAGATTATCAAAAAACACATCCAACTTCTTCCATTTTGCTGACTGTGTACAGAAAAAAAGATTTTCTTGAAGCATTAGACATAAACCTTGATTGTGTGAGATCAAATTACAATCAAAACCCGAGATTATAATTTTTAAATTCTCTAAACACGTCTCACCAAAAAAGTCAATCAAATTTTATTCATAAATACATTGACAAATTCATTACACAGTTCACAATATGTGCTACAATAACAATTCAACCTCAATAATGGAGACATTTATCCAAGTTTTGACATCTCCTTACCTCTATCTTGGCTCCTATTGATATGGTTGGAAGCCATCATCCTAGAAACAATGTCCTAAACATGAAAAATAATTTTTTTGAACACTCCACTCTCTCAACTACCCTACCTTATCTTTAGACAAAATTAATCCTTCACTTCCCCTACATAGCTAGGCCTTTCCAAGGCAAAATAGATTAGTACAGGGGTTTATGACAAGTACATAGATTAATTGATGTCATAGTAAGTAGTCCACTAAATTATTCAACACATGTTTTGACCAATTTGTAAATGAATCTCTTATTGATCTTGATTTTCACAAAACTCTTTTTTACTAATAGTACTATCTCTTGATTATTACAAAAATGACTCTTAAAATTTTACATTCAAATCAAAGAGCACTTTCAATGACTTTAAACAGAGTTCTCACTTTCAAGAATATGATCTACTCTTGAACAAGACCCTTTCTTCAATATTATAAGCACTCAACTACACATTATCACTTATTGAACATAATGATATGTGAGTCTTCTCTCTATTATTCATTCAAACTTATTCAGTCATGAGGTAATTCAACATTACTACTCAAATAAAAACTTAGCTTGTAAATAAGCCCGTTAGACCTAGTTCTACCTTTTAATGTTGCATTTTGATTCCTCGCTAAGCAAACCATTTGACTATTTATCTATATTTATAGTGGACACATATGATATTAGTTATATTTCTGACTAAGCTTGAGATTTATACTATTATGGGATAGTAGAATATTGCTTAGACACATGATGACACATGGTTGCTTACTGTGAGTTGGTTAATGTATGTGTTTACATTTTGAGCATATTAATGTATTATTTCAATTATATTATTGTTTTATATTTATCATGTGATATGATCTAATTACTTTCATATTGTGAGGTGGATACAAGAGAATTCATCTCTTGAGCGTGCCAGAGAGAGCATAGATAAAGAGGGTGATGTAGATAGAGACATCAAAGGTCTACAGAGAGCTGGCAAAACCTTGAACATACCATAGTAGATAGTGCATGGTATAAATGCATTAAAAACAATTATTTATGGTGTGTTTATCTCCTGCTTAAGATATTATTTTATGTGATTTTCAAGTATATGTGAATGTTGTAATGAATTCTTTTGGGTATGTGACACATCTTGTTATTAATGATGGTAGGAACAATTTTGGCAAAGGTAAATTTAAAATATGGATTATTTGTAAATTTGTCATTTAAATTGCTTTAATATATTTAGATGCTAATTTAATTTAATAAAATTATGACATTTGAGCATTCCATATTAATATATATTAAAAAATGAAAATTATATTAAAAAAATAAAAAATGGGGAAAAACAAAGAAATTAAATTTAAAAAAAACTAGAGATTAAAAATAGAAAATCTAAAAAGAATTAAATATATTAAAAATAAATAAAAATAAAAAACTAGGAAAGGAATGCAGTGCCTATTTTTATATAGGAAAGTTGGAGGAAGTTAGGATTCTTATGCTTTGGAGAAGATAAGATTAGGGAAAGAGGCAAGGGATGCAGCATTGAAAGAGAGCTCAGATAATCTGCAACAGATTTGACAAGTAGGTGTTGTAAATTTAATTTCTATCTTATATAACTATATCCTTATAAATTATCCGTGTGTAGAACATCTGTATATTCTATTTTCAATACTTATAGAAATGAATTGTCTATGAATTTCTCCTATGAAATGCAAAAATCTTTAGTATAAAATAAAATATCAATCGTGGATGTGTTGAGCCATATGTCTGACTTTAGGAATCGTTGAAATTAAAGTCTGCTGAACTATGCTTTAATATTTTCATATTGGTATATGTATAATTATATTCTGGATAACTTTTATATATATATATATATATATATATATATATATATATATATATATATATATATATATATATATATATATATATAATGAGTTTTGTATATATATAATATTGCTTTTATATATATATATATATGTTTTTTGTAATTATAAACTAGAGATGCCATAGACATAATGGACAGTTGACTTATTTTTGGATCACCTAAAATAACATAAGCATCGACTTATGACATAAAAACCAGATTTTTAAGAGCTGCAATCACTGAGTCAATGTCACTTTAATTATTGTGTTTCCATCTTAGATGTTATCATTAGATAATTGGAGTTCCTATTCATGGGCATCACTATTTACAAAGGCTGACTTGTATTTAAACCTGCACAAATAGAATGAGATGTGAGTAACTCATAGCCAAATAAGGAAAATAGGGTGCTTGATCATTTATATTAGTTACAAATTTAGCATGGTTTCAAAGTTGAGACAATTTTTGTACCTTAATATCGCCTTAAGTATTAGTTAATTTCAAGCCAATCCTAGTACTCACTTCTATTATTATATTATATTATATTTTTGGCTTCACTCAGTAATATACAGTATGAGTATGTTATATTTTGTTTTCCAAAGAATAGATTTAATATAACCAGTACCTGCTCAACAGTGGCATTAATTTAATTAAGACAGATTTAAAAAAAAATAAATTGTGTTTCCTTTGCCTACGTCTTATTTTACTAATCACTGAAATATCCTTATATGTGGTATGGTTGGTTTATTAATCCAATGAACTGGTGCTTAATGTTTTGGGTCATCACTGAGATGGCGTTACCAGGTTTAGAGTGATATACATCTGGTGGCATTGAACTATGGTCTGGGATATACTATTACAAAAGTTAGCATAGGTTATCTTATGTGTTATACCTGGTTACCAAGTATAATCTAGAAAAAAGGTCTGCATATGAGTATGTAGCATAAGATATAATGTGGCTATAGGGTATGAATATTATTCTGTAATAATATGAACCTTATCCCAATAACGAGCACATAGTGTGATAATTTTAGAGAACATGGACTTCAGTAAGATATATGACATCACCAAAGTTTAGAAAAATGATTTCTTCTATGAAACTAGTATTTCATTTATATGCTTATGTGTCCCCTAATATTTTCATATTAACCATGTATGTGGCATGGGATAATTGCTAAAGTGTCATAGTTCATATTTAAAACGTGGGCTCAAATTGAAAAAATAAATATACATTGTAAATCTTAAGACTTGTAGAGAGTTTTTGTTAAGATATATATGACGCCATCATATGTTATAAAACCATAATGGATTTACATTAAACCATAGTTTAACCACCTATGGTAATCCATTATACCATAGTTTGACCACCTATGGTTGGATTTCAATTAATTTGAAAAATAGAGCCATATGTCCTTGAAAATAACATATGTTTTATATTAAACTTGTTTATTTGGATGAGGTAGTGCCTTAGTAAATATAGTGATTCTCGTAATTTAAGGAATCCTTGAGATGCATTGTGATTAATTGTTATATGAAACTTGACATATATAATTTGATGTTATACCAAGTTATGCATTCGTGGTTATTAACAACTGTGCTTGTCAGGAAACGGGTGTAAATATGCCTAATAGTATATAATAGTACCTTGAGGTGTGTACTTGGGTTATAAAATAGATTAAATAAATATACTTATTAGAGATTTACAATGGTATGTAAACATGACTAATAATATATGACAATGTGTTTTCTATGTTCCATATGAATTTAGAAATTGCTTGTTTATAATCGGTTGGTTGAATATAAGCTTAGTTTTTCATGAAATTGTGACTACTTAATTTGATTGGATTATAAATTCTTTGTATTTATGCTTAAAACAATGGACTATGGTAATATGGGTTATCATAGGGTGACATTAAACTCAAAACAAATGTTATTATTTGAGCTATGCAGTTAATTATGTATTTATTCGGGTGGTATAACTATAGGCATTATTTTTAATATGGGATAGAAAGTAATGTAATATTCATGCATATGTTTGAAAAAATAAATGTATGTTGCATTTAATCCTATATTTAGCATGCCATATGATGTATTTTCTAGTAGGATGTAAATTATGTGAATCTTGTGGTTAAATTGTATTTGACCAATCTGCCTTGTTAATGTGGAGTAAGGAGTGAGATGGACTTCACTGACCTACTAGCATTGTTTTTTCAGATGAAGATAGTCTGATCAAGTGGTGTGTATGAATTTAATTTATTTATAAATCATTTTTATATTACTATTTATAAATCTTTGGCCAAAGTATGTTTAGTGAGACAAAATTATTTCATGAGTATGGTTTACATGTATGTGCGATATCTTGCAATAGATTGACTTTTATATGATACACTACATATTTAGTTTAGTTAAAAATCATATAGCACATGGGTACTTGCTTGTATCTTTGGATTCTCACACTGTCACTATCTACTCATTTGTGAAGTGAGGGTCATTTCTTGATGAGATTAGTACAGGAGATTGTTGGTCCATGGTTGATATGGAAAAATGCTCAGATGATGCTCTCCCTCCCTACAACAGTACTACTTATTGAGATGACACTTGAGATTGCCACATAAACTTGAAGTTTGGGAACTATGCTCCAAGGAAGCCATGGATCTTATTTGTACATTGTATTATATTTTACTTATTATTGAAAATGGTCATGAAGAGTTGTAATTACTTGTGCTTGCACATTGATAGTGGTGAATGTATATTTGTATCAGCTATGGTTGAATTGATGTAATTACTTTCTATATTATCATTATGATATACTCTCATGATAAAAGAGAATAGTGGTGTAATATGCTTTATTTATATTTTTAGGGTTGATTACTTTATTTTATCTCTGTTAGATTCTCATGGGTAATCTATTTTGATATATGTGTTTCAAAAAAAAATCATGCATTTCAGGTAGATCCTAGTGGGGATGTTAATTTAAGGCCTAAAACTAATATTCAAGGTGGGAAATTTCTATTTTGACAAGTCTAAATTGATAAACCACAACATATACACTTTTTTATAGGATCAAGACTTTAACTCCTCAGCAACATAGTCCTAAATCTCTTTATTATGTCTTTTTAGGATGAGCACCTACAACAGTCATGCCTACAATTATCCTTATTTGAATACTAAAGGAATATTTTGTTCAATGATAATTTATATACATCAAAACATTGATAATGGACTTATAGTGGTCTTACACAAGTTCAAACATCCACCATATCATTAAGGAACAAGAAATTTGGACTGGCTTTCAAGTCTTCTACAAAACCAAGAATAGGCTTAATTTATCTTGGAAGAGTGTCAATACAATAAAATAACCTCTATGAATATTTAATTACCTTCTATGATTATTATATAACACTTTAGTAGTCAAAAACTAATTCCTTCTATTAGTTTCTCATAGAATTAACCTCAATAATGACTTTATTCTTTTACGCTTGTTCTGACCTAATTTGACTTATCTGAAGGAATTTGCCTCAATAGTCTTTGATGGATTATAATATTTATCAATATGTCTATAATAACCATTAAATGAGAATAAACCTTCATGAGGATTTAGGAACCCAACAACAAGTCTACACAACCAACTTTCACTTTCTTATTTCTTTTTAGTAACAACCTACATGAAACACAAAACAATGTCCTCTATAAAAAGACCCACAAGGTGAGTATTGAATTGAAACTAATTTAAAAACCTTCTTAACCTTATTTGGAAACTTACCTCAATATTTTAATGAGTTTGACTCGATATTTTTCAAGTTATAGGTATTTTTGTATCAAAACCCTTGTGTTAGGGATTCGCTATGTGTACAATAGTTGAGAGCTTCAAATTAATTTTTCATAAAGGATATACTCTTTTTTATCAACCTAACACCTATAATATAACCTAAAAAAATATTATAACTTCTCCAATCACCAACTATGATTCATAAAAAAAATTGTACGTGAAACAAGACCTTTGTATGTGTGACTATGAGTAGGAACATGGGTTTAAGAAGGTTTTTAGCAACAAGAACTTCAAAATGAGTGTAAAACCAATTCAAATTGCATTGAATATCATTAAAAAAATGATTCAAATTTCATTTAATCTCATTCATTAAAATAATAATCATATGAATACAATAATTTAATCAATAAATTTCCTTCTATTCATAAGAAACTACACTTTTCTATACATATATCCCTATTTTTACATGATTTGAGTGTCACCATGTCGTGAAAGACTATCAAATAATTCTAATCATGAAGCTATTTTACTTTTTATTCTTATTATGACTTTTAATATCTCCTCCTTGATAGGTTTTTTGCATATCATTTGTCAACATAGGTTGAGGATAGGCTAAAAGACCAAATCTTTCTCAAGCGATTGCCTCCCAACATAGCATTTGCCAAATTTTGTCTTATCTAACGTAGAGTCATCTTCTATATAGGTGATTAGGTGGAATGTCATCTTTACATGGAGATAAATAACATTTAATAACCTGTTAGGACCCTTACAATTGGCACAAAGATTGCATAATACTTGACTATGAATCTAAGAGTTTGCATGAAGACAATATACTAATTGTGTACAAAAATGAAAGTTTTTAGATCTGATATAGGTTATGTATGAAAATAATACCCCCATATTTAGATACATGAGTTTAAAACATAGTGGCTAGAATAAATGTACAAAGATATATAGCAAAGCACATATGTGAGTAGCTTCGGTATTATTTGACATCAAACAATACATGGTGTGATGGGAAGCACATAGGATATAAATCACTAAGTAAGTGTACATTATAGATAATAATAATAAATTAGATAAATACCATGACTATATATTATGGGTAGTAATGAACAAGTATGCATGGTGGATACCAATATCACCCAAAAACTTTAAATACATAACTTTAAAAAAAAACTTAAAAATTGCTAAACTATCTTGATAACTTTAAAGAATGCTTATGATTTGTTTCCTTCATTCATCTAATAAAATCCATTGAATCTAATAAATCAATTATTCACATGAAATAATAGTTTTATAATACCAAATATTAAATTTGGTATGAGCTCATTCATGGTCAAAGGTTATTTTTAATTGCACAAAGATTTGCACTCATTCATTTATGCCTATTAGTCACCTTACAAACATCATATTATAAAAGGTATGTAGAAATTTACTTCTTTTCAATATTGTATAACCACAGCCCTATATTTTAGTTTTACATACCTCAATATTATTCCACAAAGCATAAAACACCATAAATTTTCCTATTAAAGAGCATGGATATCAATATTCACAAAAAATGGAATCATAGGTAAGATACATAATAAATATCATAAGATTTAATATTTTAGAGATACTATTCATAATTTATGTAAATGTTAGAGATATGATGATGTCTTGAGCTATGAAAAAAATAAGTGCTGCGAAAACAAGTTCTGTGACCATATCCTAATCATTGTCCATGTCCTCGGAGTCACCTGATGGAGAGTAATTCTCATCATTGTCATGATCTTTGATGGGCATGCAGATTATCAAAGTGGAGTTATATATAATTATTTGTCCTATATGGCTAAGTGGGAACTCAAAATCATGGGAAATGGTGAATCATTTCCACAATGCTCTGATGGGTTGAGGAGGACACATTATTGCTGCATCACAATGGTGATTCTGAACACTAAACAATTTGAACTGCACCATGAATGAAATATTCATTCAAATGAAAATAATTCTCACCTAATTAGAGTGTAAATTACCATCAAGATTGTTATATATCTTTATAGGCATGTTTTTTTTTAATTATGGCCTTATGTAAGGCATTATGGCTCAAAGAGTGTTCCACATGTCAGGAAACACTATGTCCCCCTCCGACCATTTATATGACCATTGCATGAGAAACTCTAATCCATGCCTTTCCATCAATGAGACAAACTCAAATGCTACAAACGGTACATGGCATGTTGAATATTTAGGAAAGTAACACATCAAAACATTGGACCATCTCATTCCATCAAGTTTTACAAAGTTAGTTGCACGTGCAAGACATCACTAGTTAAGGGTATTGGCAATTGTATGAGTTGTTGCTCATTAAATTATATTCATTTTTTAGTGTATAAAGAATTCATTTCTTCATACACATGTGGCAGTGGAATTCCTCTCTTGCCTCTATCACTCTCTCCATAAGGAACATGCCTACCATCCAATAGAGAAAAATGTTAGTGATGACTTCCACAATTAGCATGTGTTGCTATAGAAACTATTTGTCAAAGCAATTTCATAAAACATTAGAATTCAACTGCATCATATGTTAGGGATAAAGTGATAAAGTAACATCAAAATATCCAAGTGGATGAAACCTTCAAACACCCTATGTTCTATGCATTATAATTATTTACAGTTGTTTCAAATATGTGTAATAGAATGCATATGTCCAATTCAAGGTTTGGAGAGGTTGAATGAGTTAGTAATATCTTGTTACAAGTGTTAATAATTTTTAGAGATCATTTATAATTTATGAATGGTCATTAAGAAGTTATTTGAATAGGAACAAACTATGAAACCCTAAGAATGAGTAAAATCCATTTATCTCGTAAATGAATTGGTGAAATCCTTTAAAATTATGGAAATAGTTACTATAAGGTGTTTTACAAATGAGTTAAGTGTTTTTTCATGATTGGAGGACTTTTAACTTCATTTATGGTTGATTGTGTATACGTATGCGTGTAGATGATTATCAAGAAGGGAATACAAAAGAGTTTAAAGTGAATTGTCTATATTATTTATGACTAAATTTTTTATAGAGTAGGTAGAAAGTTTCTAGAATACATCATACAAACCTAGCAGACGAAGCCTATTTTGAGTTATAAGATCAAATGAGAGATTTTGATTGTTTTTTCAATGTTCTTCATTCTATAACCTTATATGAAGGTTTTCAATGTTGGATGACTACTGTAAATCACTTTAAGAAGTGAAACAAGTATATTAACCATTGAAACAAGTCTTGATTCTATCATTTTTGGGTGACCATGCATAGATGATGCTATTCACACCAATATTTGTTCTTCATTCTTTTCATTTTTTCCACTATTGATTGTGCTTAAACAACTTGAATATAATTCATTTTCTATGTTTACTTTCCCATTAGATCCCCACCATTGAACCGTCACCATACGAGCCTCATTCTTAGCATCTTATTTAAGGTAAACATCACCTTCCACCTTACCCATCCATATTGGAAAAGGTTTTTGACCTAGACATATTATAAGGAACTGTGTGGTATACACATCTTTCATTGGATTGAATTCATTTTAGGTCTTTCAAAAGAAGTCCAACATAAATATTATTGTTACTTGAGATATTTTAATTGAAGTAATCATGAATGAGAACATGTATGGATCCCAATATATGATTTTATATGTCCAAGTCCTACTTTGTTTTTAGCCAAAAATATTTTTTTGACATCTCATTATAATTGAAAAATGGTTTATATAAAGCACAAAATACATTTTCTCAATACCTTATCTTTGGCACCTAGAACGCTTCACATCCATCTATATCACTCTTTTCCCAATGTGTAATGTATGCTTTTAATCCATTTTAAACTTGTTCATCTCTTTTAGTTCTTTGAAGGGTGTTAGTGGAGGTTGCCCTATCTAAAAATTTGGTCTACCATCATTCAATGTATGCCAAATTTAGATTGGACTATACTATTGTAGATTGTTGATTATTGATTTATATTCCATCATGAGTATTTTATCCATAACATGTAACTTAAACATTTTAGATTTGTTAATACCCACTATATTTTACTTTTCATCCAACAAGTGTGGTGCCGCAAAGGCCTTGAATTTGTACACTTCCTCAATAAGGTATGAAGTGAATGTAAATGAACCTTCCTAATCTATTCTATAATTCTATATGATAAATGGAAAAGAGAATACTTATAATCTATGTATCACAACCAATAATATCCCCAAAATTTTCATATATATCCACATGGGTGTGTCCTATTGGAAGGAAGCTTACATACATAATTTTGAAAGCCCTCTTTATTGTCAACATGGATGCTAATGCAAATAATGTATGATTTTTGTTGTCACCTAAAGAATAATCTAGTTGTAAAGAGAGGAATGGTGGTTTTTTTTTGAAATAAGGACCTACACTATCAACATTAATTTATTGAGAATGCAATATTTTCTCCTTGTAGTCCTTACCATTTTCATATAATTCATGTTGTAATAGTACATCATGCAATGGTTGTTTAGAGGGTCCACTATTATATAATAGAATACTATACACATCAATCATGAATCCTTTGATCTTCATAATATAAAATATAATGATGCAATTGTCAAATTTTGTTCACATTCAATAAATAGTAGGGCACATTTGAAAAAAATACTAGTCTTGTGTCCAATGTTAGCATACTAGTCAAAGTAATTAGGAGATTCATAACATTACTTATTGAATTTTTTTTTATAACCATATTTGGTATCAAATTTATTATCTTGTCCATTTTATCATGCATAATTCTCAAGAATTTTCTAGGGTGTTCCTTTAATTGCATTCTATTGGAATAATTATGTGCACAATATCTTATAATGTATTTATTGTGCCTTTTTTGAGTTGTGATACTATTTATGGACATGTGGTGAATCTACATTATTTTTAAGATTTGTACACTCATCACATTTTGTAAATAATTTTTTCTTAGTAATGAAACACGTGCAAAATGTGTTTTTCTTATTTTTTAAAATTTTGACTAAAATGTCTCTTCTATCTAACTTTCATATTATGTCCATATTTTATCCATATAGAGATAAATTTTCTGATTTCATAATTGTGTCCATACTATATCCATACATGTGTATCATGATCAATCTATATTGGAAACTTCATTTTGGTATTCTAATGGGGTTAAATACAATCAACATATGGAAATGTAGTAGTTCAAAGACTAATACAAAAATTATGGGGAGTGAGTGTTGTTGTATTGCCTCATTCTAATATGTATAAATATAAATTGCATATGAATAGATATAGCACTATAAAATTTATTTTTTTGATGTTTTCAAGGTGTTTTTACATTATTCACAATATGCCTTTACTTGATTCACTGGCGTATAGGCTCAAAACCCTTTTGTGCTTGTATATAGTTTATAGTAAAAACAAATGACTGCAGGGATAAATTTAACGACTTCATAATTATGTTTGTACCATAGCCATACATATGTGTCATGTTTAATTTATGATGCATACTTAATTTTAGTAGTCCAATGGGATTAAATACAATCAACACATGGAAACATAATAATCAATTCCAATATTTTTTTGAAGATTTTCAATGGAAATAGGTGATACACACTATTATACAAGTCGGTAATGCATTGTTGTTCATATATTTCAACATTTTATCATTTATAGTTAAATATAATAAACACATTGAAATGTAGTAGTTTGAAGATAGATAAAAACACTGAGGGGAGTGAGTCTTATAGTATTGCCTCATTTTGATATGTATAAATATAAACCACATTTGAATAGGTCTAGCACTATAAATTGTATTTCTTTGATGTTTGTGAGGTTTTTTTACATTATTCACAATATACACTTACATGATTCACTGGCATACTAGCCAAAAACCCTTTTGTGCTTCTATGTAGTTCATAGAAAAAATAAATGACTGTAGGGATAAATTTACTGATTTCATAATTGTGTCCTTACCATAGCCATACATGTGTGTCGTGCTCAATCTGCATTGCATACTTCATTTTATTATTCAAATGGGGTTAAATACAATCAACACATGGAAACATAATATTCAATTTTCAATCTTTGTTTGAAGTTGTTAAATGGAAATAAGTTTTAAACATTATTGTACATTTAGACAATGTATTGTTATTCATATATTTCAAAATTTGATCATTTGGTGTCCATTGCTTATTAATGAAATTGAGTGTTTTTGATGGATGCTAGAATAGATGGTGGACATGTGAGATTCAATCATGCACCTTCCACTATAGAAGGCAAATGATGGTCCATTTGACTGTAGCAATATTAAATTAAGAAATTTTCCTGATAGTAATGAGGAAGACATGTGGGTTGATTAGTTAGTTGATAATAGGGTGAAGGATTTAGATAAAGGAGAATCAACAAAGAAGTCATTCCCTACAAAATTGTGTGTCTCCTATTGTAGTTAAAGGCACTTTAACCTAGGAAACACAATAGGTCATTGCTACCTTCGAATATGTCATATAGGTGACTTGTTATTCTATATTGCAAGTGTGGGTGTATTCATATGTTGTTGTGCTCCACTTATACATATTTTATGTAAATAATTTTTAATTTCATTATGTTTCACATGTCTAACATTTACATACAAATATTGGAATTTATCTGGGCCCAAGGATTTTTGGGAATTGGATGCTCCACCAAAGGATTGTCATTAGTGCCAAACATGGGAAAAGGTAGCAGACTAGGCTGAAAACATTTAAGATGTGGCTGTCAGTGTAATTTAACACACGCCAAATGGCCATTAAACCTAATGATGTGTTGGTCACATACAATTAGGTATAAAATATAAAAATTCAAGGTAATCATTATCATGGCCAACAATATGAATAGTTCAAGGGGAAGAAATATTTTTATGTGTCATACATCAGCCCCCAAATGAATGAATGAGTTCATAGGCTACTATTATTTGGAATGTTTGTTGATTTTATCAATATTAAACAATGTGATATGGTTCATGAGAAATTGAAAATGTTCAATGCTCAAATAGAGCGAGATGATTTCCTTAGCAGGGATGATATATATAATAGAGAACAAAAGATCAAGGAGGCTAAATATATTTACAGTCCTGATGATGTTGAAAGTGTTCGAGAATGGGAACTAGAAAATCTTGAGATTTGGTTTGTCTATCGGGGATATAATGGTGGGGGGATAAATGGGGATGGGGAAATTCCCTTCATACTAGGCATTTGACTCCCACAACAACTAGAATGGTTTTTAAGACTTGGGAAGTCCAACTTATTTTTGATGGGCTCAACCTTTGGCACAAATGTAATGAAGGTATGTTTTATATGAATATAATAGTAGTTTAAAATATACTTATTTTATAACTTGAAAGATAAATTATTTTTTATATCTACATACAATTCAAATTGTACACATTAATGGTCTTTGATTCCTAAAACCAAGGACTACCCATTTCTTAGGTCATTATGTCATGCATGTGTACTATAAACATTAGCCAATGGTTCAAATACTTATAAAAAGAGTACATATGAAAGACATAGAGTGGAAAATCAATGCTATAATGGTGGACAATGTTGATGTAGAGATAAAAACTATTAGGTGAGTCTTTGATATTTTGATGCACAATATGACGTCCATAAGTTGAAGTTCATACATATCATGGTCAGGATACATTATGAAGTCTTACAAAGCAATCATGATATGTAGGGAAACATTCAATTGTGAGGTTTACTTGTGTAATTGGCATATGCATCGTGAATGGTTAAATAATTTGATAGTGAAGGTGAGAAAAGATGATGTACGATGTGAGATGTTTAGTGAAATGGGTGACATAATGCATAGCTACACCAATGAATACATGAACATAAGGAGTCCAAAAAATTTGTAGACAAGTATCAATCCACACAAGTAAACTTTATTGAATACTAGGAGAAGCATTGGCTTCACCATGTGGGAATGTGGTCACGATGTTGTCACACCCTTCCACATGTTGTGTAAGAAACAAATTCAGCCATAGAAAGTTACCATTCTCATTTGAAGAGGTGTTTCTTGAGGAAAATATGCACTTATTCACATCATAGGGTCTATTGGTTAATTAACCAACTAAACACAATGGTTTATACATACTATTAGTGACTAAAAATATACAAGGATAGTGGATTCCATAGGAATTTCAAATTGGAGAGATTCGAAAATGTTTCATGGGTCAAAGCTTTGCATATTCTAAAAAATCATCTCACATTCCACAAAAAAAGTCCTCATATGGCATGGGTGCAGATTTAGACAAATGAGATATTGCAATATCACATCCACACTGCTATGCCTTCATGTCCATGTGCAATTGTCCATTTTCACTTCAAGGATACACTTGCAAGCATGTGATTAAGGTGGAACTATTGAAATTTTCTAGAAGAGAGGTGGTTGTGTAGTACACGGGGGACAGTGGCTATGAGTGCATCAACTACATTCATGTTCAACACAATGTAAGGCTTATTTCCATTTCAAAGTGTTTTTACTTTTTTATTTTTTTTGGAAAATCTCAACTTTGTGTATAACATTTCCAATACATAGTTCATAGATAGGAGAAAATGAGATGTTGTTTAAGGTGAAAAATTATTGATCTCAAATGATTGAACTGTGAATATGAACCTAAACCATGTGTGGATGTGTGAGCATCAAATCAATCTAATGTAGGTGAAGAAATAGATTTGGAAGATGATACTAAAAAGAAATTGAGGGATGTTGATAATTTAAGACATGTCTATTTTCTTACTAATTTAAATTTAAATTTATTGACATTTGCAACATGATATGTTTCATTATTTCAATAGGTCATTATTACTACTGAAGCTGACACAATCAATTCCTTGATATGTGAAGTGTGAATTTTTTTTGACAAGTATGTCACAACTGATTACACAATTGAAATGCTATCATTATTCAAAACATGTATGCATGACATTTTCAACAAAATCCAAAGCAAGTCGATATCAAACACACAACACCCAATGACCCATCCATTCCAATAAGTACACATTGGGTATGGCACGTCCATTCATAAAGAGAGATACTTCATAGAAAAATGAACAAAATAAGACACAATAGCTTACCATAGGAGATAACTATTTTTCTAAATCCTCCTCTAAATAAATGAAAAGGAGAATCCTGGAACAAAGATATTAACAAGGTAATAAAGTGAGATATAAACAAACAAAAATGAGACAATATGGCTTCATCACTCACCTCTACTAGCTATAGTGATAAGTCTTTGAATGGATGTACATATTGTATATGATACCCTCCATATTTCAATTCCATATACATTTTTTCATATACTACAAAAGTCAACTTTTGAATGGAGACTGGCCACCTCATTTTAGTTTTAGTTTTTGTGGCCATATACCATAGCATTTCATGTGAAAATGAAATTAACACAAATGGAATTATATGTTTGGTAGTCAACCATGTCAGCTTTTAAAAATGTGATAACACTCTATTATTTTAAATAATTTCTATGAATAAAATGCTTACAAATGTTGTAAAACCTTTTCATTATCGAGTGGATTTATTTTTATGCTTTAAACTTTGTGATGTAACATCCTCTCATATTGTTTATATGTTAGGATATTATGACAATCTTACATATTTCAATCACTATCCTAGGGTACACCCTTGATTATTGCTTAGTTTAACATTCAAAAATAATTCTATAGCTCTTACTTATTAAATAAAAGAATATCTTCTAATAATGGTATTGGAAGAACAATGGACTTTATTCATATCTCTATCGTTATTGATCCACACTTGATATTATGATTAAGAAAATTTTGAATGGACTTCTTTAAGCAATCTATCCTTTATTATGCTTAATAGGCCTACAATATTGAAATAGATCTATTATTTCTCATGGATTATTCCTCTTTTTTTATTTTTATGGATGATATTTATTAGGACAAAATGATGTCCATTTCTATCTATCTTCAAACAACATAAATTCCATTCAAACTTCCATATTCTATCTCTTCTTTATCACAATATTCTCAATATTCTAAGTGGAAGACAACTTGAATGTCCCTAAATAGAGTATTCTCTCTTTTGACTATAATCTACCTTTTAAAAAAATCCTTTTGTCTAACACAACCAAATGTACATTATCAAATAAGGTTATAATAATATTATCAATGTTCTTAAATCAAACTTCTTAGACCATGAAGAATCCCAACCTCAAAATTTAGATGTCAACAACTCTACCTTTATACGCTTATTAGGCCCAATTTTCCCATTTTGAGGAATTCAAACAAATTTAACTCTATCCTTGTTCTCTTCAGTTGAATCACTTCATAATACGTATAAGACACCTCATACAGTGATTTTAGACTTGAATAAAACCCAATGGTTTATTTAATACTATCATGTATATTATAGATCAATTATAATGATGAAAAACCAACGATTTTATTGGTTTCTTCAAAAGAATGATCTCAATAGAATTTTTTACCCTTTAGGCCTGTGCAAGCCTACCTGGTGTGAAAAACTCATTTTTTCCACTAATCTTTAGACAAATTTATATATGCCCTATTTTGAGTCCAATTCTTTATTTTCTTGCTTTAAGATATTTTATCTTGAAACTACTTAAGATGTTTTAGCTATAAGATAAAAAAAAATTCAATCATTTAAACACAAGAGTCTCATCACAAATATACCATAACTCCTCTTGTTTTAACTCATCCAATCAAGAATTATAAATTCTATCTTTTAGGCTTTTAGATCTTTTCTAGCCATGTTTCCAATCAATTTACTTTTGATATGAATCAAATCACCTAGTTCATCCCTTAAACATGCATCACTATTTCTTTTTTCATATATTTCACCTCCACCATGACTTGGATTCCCTTGATTAGGTTCAACAAACAAGATGCTTGTAAAATTTTACCTTTTTGAGGCCTAATTAGGCCTAGTTTTGTATACACCTCCTATATTTTGTACGATATAGTATAATACGGTTCTAAAACCTCATAAATATTATATATCATACTAAATTACATTATATTCCATAGTTTCATGAATTTTTTCTATTGGAAACAAAAGATATTCAAGTTTCAAATTTCAAACCCTAGTTTAGGTCTTGATAGGCTGATAGGTACCCAAGAGCCTTATAAATGGTCAAATTTTAATTTTGATCAATTTCAAATGATTTTTATGATTTATTAGGGTATGTATGGACTAGTTTCAACTTCCAAAATAGTCTTTATTCCTTGAACAATCTGGATAAGGCATCTAATTTGCATTTTAGTAGTATATTGTGTCTTACTACAAGACTGTGTCAAAATTGGAATGGATATTTGAATCCTAAACACTTTCAAATAGTTTTAAGGGTTGTTTTAGGAATAATAAATACATCAAATCAACCACCTACTATATTAATCATTAAAATCATAATAGAGTTCTAAAAGATAAATTTTTTAGAGAACTATGTTCTTGTAACAGGATTGTGTTGGCTTTGAATGGAAACATGGATTCAGTCTTCTCTTTGATATGTCTTAAAGATTCTTGAAAATTAATTAAGATTCTCCATATTATGTATGTCATATATAATCCATTTATGAATCGATAATTTGTTAAAATAATGGAACCACATCTTTACCTAATTGTATAAAGTCTTCTTGACTCCTTTGGACCTATATCTGCCTATTATATTTTTTATGCTCTGATTATCAACAAGACCAATTATTTTATAAAATATTATTCTCAATTTATATATAATATTACCATACATATAATTTACCTATCATTCAATAAACACTTAAGCAAATATCAAAGTGACATTACCAATCCTCTTTTCCTTGATTGTGTCAAATAGAGTATTCTAATTTTTAGCTTACCACTATGAACCAAAATATTGATAGAAATAACACAATATAATAACATATAAAAACAATATAATAGTGATATCATACATATAATCTATTGGTAATGCATAAGGACTCTAGCAAATCATCATTTAACCATTTGTATCCAAAATAACATACATAGATAACACAACATAGAATTGCAGACAAAAGTCTCTATTTTTATGTATACTGACACTTTATTGGTCTCTCTTTATTGAATTTATTTATATCTCACCACATTTTATTCCTTGAATGAATCTCTCCTCATATTTATACACACTTTTCATGCACTTAAAATATCTCTAACTACCTTCTTTTTTCCTCAAATGTAGGTTACTTCTTGGCAACAAATATTAGTTTTGTCTTGACCAAGCTTAAGGCATGGTGATCATTGTTAGAGGAATGATTAACATTCATATTATGTCCCTATGCCTTATATACCCTTTACTATATGAAAATACATAATTTTTAACTTACAAAATCATGTTAAATCTATTACAAAGCTTAAATAAATTTGAATTTTTAAAAGACTAGTTTTGGTGATAAAGCTAATAACTAGATTCCAGTACATCTAAATACATTCAAAAGCCTAAGAATGGATATTTATTTACCCTAAATGACTTATAAAACTCAAAATGCACTAGGATAAACCAAAACTATTAAAATTTGTACTTGTTCCTACATCACTACTCCACATTTTTTGATAGATATGGACTCAAACCACTCAACAAAGGAATCAGAGTACCTATTAAAATGTCATCTACTGATATTACACATTAAAATAGGTTTTTAAAAAAATATCAATTAAAAAAATCAAAATTTTCACCATTTCAAGCTTACTGAGTGACAACCTACAAGTGGGAAAAAACTCAATCGATCATATCTCAATCCACAGATGTTCTTTCAATCTTCTAACATTTGGATATCCTCATAAATTTCATCTACTACATTCTCCCAAAGATTGAATGAAGTAAATTGGTTAAAAATGAAGTTATGGCTTAATTTAGGCTTTAAACTCTAATGCCTCTTAATAAACTTCTTGCTTTAATATTTTGATAGAAATTATCTTGATTGTCTACAATTTTCACTTTGATCCATGATTGAGACATCGTAAATAAAAAATACCATTTTCCCTCGACTTAGACATCTCATAAATTATATGAAATATTTAAAGATATGATATTAAGCTTATAGAGACTGTTTAGACTAGTTTCAAATATTAATTACACCACTTTATAACAAAAAGGCTCAATTCTATCCTAATCCTATTTTAAGATTGTGTGTAGGTTTATTCAGTCTCCAAACAAACTATTATAACATTGAGACTCTTTCTTATGACTCCTAGAGTGTCTTCTTGGGTTATAGATATCACTTTAATAGATATAAACCAATATCTCTTCATTGGTTTCTTGAAGATAAAACTCAATAACAACTTTGTTTTTTCTCCCTTTAGGATTGTACATGTATATTTCTACTTGCCTTAAGAAACCTTAATTTATTTCAATGGTCAATGTACTTGTTTCACTTCTTCAAGTGATTTAAAATAGTCATCTAACATTGAAAACCTTCATACAAGGTGAATGAATAAAAATGCAAAAACAATCAAAATCTCTCATTTGATTTTATAACCCAAACTAGGCTTAGTCTACTAAGTCTATTTGATGCCTTTTAAAAATTATTGGTGTGGGTTTTTTATCCATTATATGGTTTTAATATACATATATATTAAGCTTTCTTAGTTAGAATAATTAGGTCACTTAAGTGTAATAATGAGGTCATAATTGCACATGCACATGCTTATTTGTAGTCAACATGGTTGCACTCTTCATTTGGTAACTAATGTTGACATGTGGGGCTTAGCATGTTGAAAATGGGTTTACTATTTACCTAGAAATTGATTTGTGCTCTCATTTCCAAATTAATGTGTCTCAATACCTCTTCTCTACCTATATAAGGACCTCTCCTCGAAGGCATTCAAAGTGGATTGTGTGGAGTATTGCAGTATAGTAGTTTGTCTAGTGTAGAGTTCAGTAGGTTATTTATCTTGTAGGACATTTATTATTGCACTAGATAGCATATTAAGCCTTTGTGCTTGGGTGTGTCCCAGTAGGGTATTGTAATATTTGTATAAAAACCTTCTACACTAATACATGATATTACAATTTCTACTCTCATTATGATTTTATGTTGTAATAAAGTTATGTGTTCGATCTTGGACATTTCTTACGTAGATTATTCTAACATGGTATCAGATCTCCAAGGATGGAAAAAGAACATCTTTTTCTTTTGTTTTTTTAAAATCTCGAGTAAATTTTTTTGGCATTGGTTGTGTCTTGTTGTGAGCATGTCTTTCCTAATATGTTGGTAGTGGATTGGCACTAATTTATAGCTTCAATCTAATCTATCCAGAAAGGATATCACCATTTCTAGAAATAAAAGGCTTGGTGGTAGTGAGTGAAGGTAGTTTGACCATGTTAGATATTGTTTAAGATTAATACAACTTGTTGTCTCTTCAAAACTAGTTGCTACACACCATTGTCAAATTATTTTCTATTAAACAAGGGTTCCACGACCAAGATGAATGAAAGTTGAGTTTTTATAGAGTTTTTTATAGTCAATTTCCATAACCACCAATCTATAATCATGCCTTGCCTTTCCTCTTGACATCTCTTAACCAAAATTCTTACTTGGTTGGATAGACCTCTGGTTTGTTTGAAAATTGTTTGGTAGTAGTATTACATGGAGGATTCTGTGTGGACATCTCAAGTTGATCTCCTTACCGTGAAAACCATCTGATCATGATCTGCATGCTAGTATAAGCTCAATGCTTTTGTAAAATTGATCTCTTTGTCAAACCCACAACTTTAGATGACTAGGTTGGGGTTTTGGCGATAGTTACAAGATTTTTAGCACACGACATAGAGATATTCCTCATTCAAGCTACATCATCCTCCTTTGAGTTTGCCTCCATTACATGCTTGGTTGAATACTCTCAACCATCTCTCATAACCCTTCCAAGTTTGTTTTTGCTAGTCAAATCTCCACGCATCATTACAAATAATAGATGCCTTGTTCAACCTGTGAAAAATAATTAGGCTACTTTGGATACACAGGCTACGTGATCATATCAGGACATGTGGTCAACTCAAGATCCATAGTTAAAGTCATTCCATAGGCCTCCCATGCCATTCACATTTATCTATGCATAACCCATGACATCAAAACACGTCCTCCATGTTTCAAATTCAAAAAAAGTCAATTATTATACTCTTTAAATATTAATTAGTGTGTTTTGATTCATGAAGCACTTATAGGCTAATTGGTGGTACTAATTTTGTAGGAACAAAGTGTGGTGGGAGGTCAAAGGTTCAACTCCCACTCACACCATTATTATTTTTTAATTAGTTTTTATCATTTTTTTTCAAAAAATAAATAAAAAATGACAACAATTTACTAAATGGATGCATTTTCGATGGAAACTGACATCCATTTTGAGAATCTTTTTTGAGGAAAATTTGGTGTTTTTTGGTCAATTCCAAGGGCCACATAAGCTTTAAGTTATGCCCCATTGTTCAGTACTTCCAAGTGTCAAAGACCACTAGGTGAGGTTTGATTTGATAGGAGGTTAGTTCCCCTCATAGTAGAAACAAGCTTGTTTGCACAGATTTCTCGTGGATGTGTTCTCAACTGAGTCCAACATCCAGTACTTGATTATGCATTATAATTGAAAGCTTGGGGAGGTTATTACTGATACTTATGAGGGTTACTGCTAATACTTAGTGGGGGAGCCACATCTCTATTCTTATGGGGAGGGTACATCTCTATATTTTGATGGGGGCTTTAAATATACTTGGGTACCTAACAAGACCTTATTGCCAGGACCCAAATCTTCTACCCACCTAATCTACACTTATGAGGGGGTGTTGGCATAGATTTTTTAATCCATTGTATGGTTTTCCTACACATCTATATTAATCTTACTTTTTTGGAATAATTAGGTCACTTAGGTGTAATAATGAGGTCATAATTACACATGCATATGCTTATTTTTACTCAACATGGTTGTATTATTCATTTGACAACTAATGTTGACATGTGGGGCTTGGTATGTTGCACATGGGTTTAATATTCACCTGACAACTAAACTGTGTTCTCATTGCCAAATGAATGTGGCTCAATACCTCTCCTCTACCTATATAAGGACCTCTCCTCTAAGGCATTCGAAGTGGATTGTGTGGAATATTGTAGTATAGTAGTTTGTCTAGTATAGAGTTCAGTAGGTTGTTTAGCTTGTAGGCCATTTATCATTGCATTAGAGAGCTTGTTAAGCCTTTGTTCTTGGGTGTGTGCCAATAGGGTATTGTAAGATTTGTATAGTAACCTTCTACACTAATACATGCTATTGCAGTTTATACTCTCATTATGATTTCATGTTGTAACAAAGTTGTATGTTTGATCTTCCAGTATTTGATCTTGGACATCTCATATGTAGATGATTATAAAAAAAACTTTATACCAACTCAATAAAAAGTTTGAGTCCCAAACAATAAAGATAATTCACTTTAAAACTCTTTTCTCTACCCTTATTAATAATTATCTATAGGTCCTTCAATCATACAAAAAAACTCGATTCATTTGTATAACATCTTTTAGTAACTATTTGTGCAACTTTAAAGGATTTCACTGGTTCATTTAAAAGATAAAGGGATTTTTCATTTAAAAGATAAAGGGATTTAACTCATTCACAGGGTTTCAAAGTCTGCTCTCAATCGTAGAGCTTCTGAGTCATCATTCATAAAGTATAAAGGATATCTAAACATATTAAAACTTGTAACAAGACCTTAACTAACTCCTTCAACTTCTCCAGACCTTAAATTGGACTCATGCATTCTATTACACATTTAAAACAACTATATATAATTGTAATCCATAGAACATAGGGTATTTGAAGGTTTCATCCACTTGGATATTCTAATGCTCCTTTATCACTTTATCCCTAACATATGATGCAATTTAATTTTATTTTTTT
Organism: Torreya grandis; assembly: GCA_037957365.1. Classification (NCBI taxonomy): domain Eukaryota; kingdom Viridiplantae; phylum Streptophyta; class Pinopsida; order Cupressales; family Taxaceae; genus Torreya; species Torreya grandis. The sequence continues at coordinate 6,856,285 of JARHVA010000005.1, read as the reverse complement.
ATGAAATTACTTTGACAACTAGTTTCTATAGCAACACATGATAATTGTGGAAGTCATCACCAACATTTTTCTCTACAAAATGGCATGTTTGTTCCTTATTAAAGATGTTCCTTATGGAGAGAGTGAAAAAGACAAGAGAGGAATTCCACTACCACTTTTGGAAGAATACATAAATTCTTGATACACTCACTAATTAATGGAATTTAATGAGCAACAACTCATATGCATTTGTTAGTGCCCTTAACTAGTGAGATCTTACATGTGCGGTTGACTTTGTAAAACCTAATAAAATGAGATGGTCTAATGTTCTACTAAATTACCTTCCTAACTACTAGACATACCACATACCATTTGTAGTGTTTGATTTTTTCACATTAATGGAAAGGCATGGAGTGTATTTTTTCGTGTAATGATCTTATGAATGGTTAGAGGGGGACGTAGTGTTGCCAAGCATGTGGAATACTTTTGGAGCCATACCATCTTACATAAGGCCATATATACATAAATTCGTGCCTAAAAATATATCCAACAATCCTATGTTAATTTACACTCCATCAGGGGAGAAATATTTTCATCGAAATGAAGATTCCATTTAGGGTGTAGATCAAATTATTTAGTGTTCAGAATCACCATTGTGATATGGCAAGAATGTGTCCTACTCATCCCATCGAAGCATTATGTAAATGGTTCACCATTTCCCATGATGTTGAGTTCCCACTTATCCATCTAGGATAAATGATTCTACATAACTCTACTTTGATAATCCACACACCTGTCAAAGATTGTGATAGTGACGAGAATTACTCTTATTGGGTGACTCTGAGGACATGGACAACAATTAGGATATGGTCATGGAACTTGTTTTAGAAGCACCTATTTTATTCATAGTTAAAGAGATCATCATATATCTAACATTTACATGAATTATGAATAGTATCTCCAAAACATTGAATCTTATGACATTTATTCTATATCTTACCTATGGTTCCATTTTTTATGAATTTTGATATCCTTGCTCTTTAATATGAAACTTCATGATGTTTTATGCTTTGTGGAATAATATTGAGGTATGTAAAATTGAAATACAGGGCTGTGGTTATATATTATTGAAAATAAGCAAATTTAAACATACTTTTTGTAATGTGATGCTTGTAAGGTGACTAATATGGATAAAGGAATAAGTATAGATCTTTGTGCAATTGAAAACAAACTTGGACCATGAATGAGCTGAGACCAAATTTAATATTTGGTATCAGAAAACTATTATTTCATGTGCATAATTGGTCTATCATATTAAATGGAGTTTATTAGATGAATGAAGGGAAAAATTCATAAGCTTTGTTTAAAGTTATCAAGATAGTTTATCAAATTTTAAGTTTTTTTTTGAAAGTTATGTTTTTAAAGTTTTTAGGTTATATTGATATCCACCGTGCATAGTTATTCATTACTACCCACCATATATACTCATGGTATTGATCTCATTTATGAGGTTTATATATAATTTATAATTAGTGATTTATATCCTATGTGCTTCCCATCACATTCCTTCTAGATAATATGTTTCAAAATCATGTATCCAACTATGTGGGTATTAGTTTCATGCATCACCTATAGCATCTCTAACAACTTCCATTTTCATACACAATTATGATATTGTCTTCATGCAAATTCTTAGATTCATAGTCAAGTCTTATATAATCTCTATGCCAATTGTAAGGGGTGTGAACCTATTATAAGGGTCATAATAGGTTGGTAAATTTTATTTATCTCCATGTAAAGATGAAATGACACCTCATCACCTATCTAGAAGATGAATCTATGTTGGAGAAGATAAATTTTGACAAATGCTAAGTTGGGAGGTGATTGGTTGAGAAATATTTGGTCTTTTAGCCTATCCTCAACCTATGTTGAAAAATGATATGCAACGAACCTATCAAGGAAGATAGATTAAAATTTATAAAAAGTGTAAAAATGAAAATAAATTCATGATTGGAATGAGTTGATAGTCTGATAGGATAGGGTGACACTCAGATCATGTAAAAATAGGGGTATATGTATAGAAAAGTGTTGTTTATTATGAATAGAAGGAGATTTGTTGATTAATTTTTTGTATTCATATGATTATTATGTTAGTGAATTATATTCAATTCAATTTGAGTTGGTTTTGTGAATGAAATTCAATGCAATTTGAATTGGTTTTGCACACATTTTAAAGTTCTTGTTGCTACAAACATTCTTAAACCCCTATTCCTACTCTTAATCACACATATAGAGGTCTTGCTTCACATAAAAATATTTGAATTAATCATAATTGGTGATTAGATAATTTATAGGATGTTTTTTTATGTTCCATTATAGGTGTTATGTTGATCAAAAAATTTATATCCTTTATAAACAATCAATTTGAGGCTCTCAGCTACTGTACACACAACCAATCCCTATCATAGGGGTTTTGATACAAAATACATATAAATTGAAAAATAACCTATCAAAATCATTAAAATATTGAGGGAAGTTGAAAAATAAGGTTAATAAGGATTTTTAATTGGTTTCAAGTTAATGCTCACCTTGTGGTTCTTTTTATAGAGGACTGTGTTCTATTTTATTTGTAGGTTGTTACCAAAAAGGACTGAGAAAGTGAAAGTTGGTTATGTTGTTGTTGGGTTATTAACTCATAATGAAGGTTTATTATCATTTTATGGTCATTATAAATATATTTATAAGTGATCTAACCCATCAAATACTATATTGAGGCAAAGTCCTTCAGAGACGTTAGATTAGGTCAGAACAGGCATACAAGAACAAAGTCAATATCGAGGTTAATTCTATGAGAAACCAATAGAAGGAATTGGTTTTTGACTAATAAAGTGGTTTACAATAATTATATAAGGTAATTAAGGAGTCATAGAGGTGATTTTAGTATATTGACATGCTTCCAAGATAAAATGAGCCTATTCTTGGTTTTGTAGCAGACTTGAAGGCCAATCTAAATTTCTTGTTCCTTAATGATATGGTGGATGTTTGAACTTGTATAAGACCGCTATAAGTCCATTATAAATGTTTTGGTGTATCTCAATTGTCCTTAACCAAAATATTCCTTTAATAATCAAATAAGGATGACTGTATGCATGACTGTTATAGGTGCTCATCCTAAAAAGACACAATAAAGAGATTCAAGGGTATGTTACTTGGGAGTTGAAGTCTTGATCCTCTACAAAAGCATATATGTTGTGGTTTACCAATTTAAACTTGTCAAAAGAGAAAATTTTCACCTTGAATATTAGTTATATGCCTTAAAAGGTAGAACTAGGTCTAACAGGTCTATTTGAAAGCTAAGTTATCTGTTGGATTCTCTCTTTATGTCAGCGTTGAAGCCTCTTCCCAACAGGATAACATGCTATCCCTATCATGCGAGGGATGAGTCTCACATGCTCACCTAAAGCATGCATCAAAAGATAAGCTCTCGAAGAATTTGAAACACATGGTGTATTTACTCATTTCTTGTCAAATAAATATCCTACTATTATTTCTTAACATATTATGCTACCATCACTAGCTAATTATGAAAGAAAGAACTAATGAATTTTAATTACTTAACACATTTAAATATTTAACATAGTTCATAATCCATTGGTCAAAGTGTCATATGATAAACATTGAATTCTCATTAAGTAATTTTCGATTACAAGGCACTGCGTCTTATCTCTTCAAAGGTTCCTCCCATTTTTTCTTTGAATACTTACAACAGGGGTTTTTATACTTGTTTTTCCCTAACTAAGTGTCAAATTCCCAACTCAGATTGGACATATGACACATAGACTCTAAATATATTGAGTTGTGGCTTTTACAATTAATTGTTCCTGTAGAATCGGGCCTCTACACCCCTAGATGCTTGCTCTATGTAATATATTTGTATCCAATTATTTCATTCCTTGTGGGCTGACATAAGGCATCTGACTGGTGTGGTAGAGGTGTCCTACTTGATTTATTATTTATAATTTCTCCTATGTTCTTTTCTCTCTACCTTCCTTGTGCTCCCCTCATCTTCTACTTCTTGCTCTGAGTCCTTTGTTCTTGAGTTCCTCATGCCATGTTTTCTCTTTACTAGGTCCTCTCACACTAGGTCTTCCATGCCATTGTCCTTTGGTGCCCTTCAACTACCGCACTATGCCAATACTTGTATAAAAATGGATAATGGTCCCTCCATGCTATGTGCTAAAATTAGAATAAATACTTGGTCAAAATCGAGGTGCCAACATCACCCCACACTAAGCTATTAGTCCATCTCAAACTAAGTTGTACCTGCATTCTCAAGGAACTCAGGCTCTTTCTGCTCAAGTTCTTTCCTCAACTCATCCCAATAGGATAAGGCATTGAGAACTTTAGCATTATTTTTTCAATAGCCTCCTTTACTTCTTTTAACTCCTCAAATTGAATTGGAGTCTCGATCTTCTTCATCTATTCCTTCAAGGCTACGCTAGCTTCCTTTTGGATGTCTTCTAATTTTGAGACCTCCTTGTCAACCTATCCTTAGAGTGTGGCAAAACTAGAATTTATTTGTTGATGATGGTTATTAATAGTGTCTTCCATCATTTCCACATCCTTAAATGCCTTTGCATACTCGACATAGTCTTTTATTAATAGAGTTGCATCAACCACTTACTACCTCAAGACCCCTTCATCATTGAGCTAAGACTCTATTAATTTATTTGGGCATGTCATATGTGCAAAAATATCATCCAAAATTGAGATAACCTCCCCAAGTCTCTCCAAATTACTATGGTAGATATCAGCGATAGTGTTGAATTGCTCCAAAAGTTCCTTGGATTCATCTCTGGGCATGGGGTACTCATTATTTTTAAGCAATAGCTCAACCAATGTTTCTAACTTCCCTATGGCATCCCCATCCAATGCTATGCCATCTGCTAGCTCTTCTTTAAAAATTGTTTTACAAAGGGTTACTACCCTTACCTTAGCCTCGGTAGTCTCTTGAAGTTGTTACTTCAAAGAGGCCACTTCCTCGACTAGTGCTTACTTTTTAGCATACACTTTATTATAAATTTTTATGACCCTAATATGTTTTCTTTTATCCATGTGCACGTCTGTCTCTAACAAAATATTATGGTGCATCACTTCCATGGCAAGTTTAAAAAATGTGGCACTAGTCATTAATGGGGAGAGCCACTGTGGATCAAACTTCATAAGTTCTGACAAACCTAGGGCATTTGAGCTAGAAAAAATACAATCCAATGGAATGTCAAACTAAGGTTAGTCATTATAAATCTCCAACAGGAAAGACAATTACTTTCTTGTTTCTTAGCTCCTGTCGTTGGGGTGTAAATGCTTCCAAAGATAGAGTTTCTAGTCATCTATGCCAAATTTGTATCATTCACACAAATTAGACGGTTCTTTTTATTTTGGTCCCCCCTCAGCTAGCCCTTTCCCCTTTTTTAAGTCTCTCTCAAGTTCTTGTTGGCTTCTGGTAGCCATCCCATCCATTCCCATCTCTTCAGTATAAACTTGATCAATAGTTGAGACCTCTCGCATCAGGGATGGAGTCTTCTCTGGATTAGATTCTAAATTATGTATTTGTTCCTAGGAGGGTTCCCTTTAGGGTGCTTGTCTTAGAGGGGGATGAGGCATTGACCCAATGGTAGTCCTTGAAGAAAGTGGAAGTGAAGGTGGTCAAGGTGGTGGAGGAGTTGGGTGAGGATATGGTCGAGGTGGAGAGGATGGAGGTGATGCAGATGGTGAAGAACTATGAGATGGAGGTGGAGATGAAGACAAAGGATGAGGTGAAGGTGAATTATGGGGTGGTGGTAATGGTGGATGATGTACTGGCCTAGAGGGTTGCACCTCCAATATCCTCTACCACTTTTGGGGGCCTTGCTACCTACTTGTGCTATCACTTGGCTCAGATGGCCTCTTCTTTAATGGTACGTAGGGGATCCTCTCCTTGGGTTCCCCATCTTGAGGATGTAGGTTGGGGCATAACATATAAAATAGTTTATGCACATGTTTCCCAACTAGGTTATTATTCATCTTGATACTAATCATGTTTTTTTCTCCTCTCTCTATATAGGCCTTCTTGCAAGGGTAAACAAACATATTCTAGAGGGTATGGCACTCTACATAGCATTAAAGTATGGTCCGATATGAAAAAAATATCATACATATTTTTTTAATAAATTATATGTTTTCATATTGTATTATAATATAAAAATTGTAAATAAAATACCGTAAGATTTTTTTAATTTAAGATGTTATAGAAAAAATGGGATATATATATATATATATATATATATAAATTTTTAATATAAAGTGAATTAGAATCTCAATTTCAATTTCATTTTTTAGCATTAAATTGTTGTGAGTTGTATTATTTTAAAAATTTGATATTAGATGAGTTACATTAAAATTTCAACATTAAAAATTAAATATTGATTTTTTTTTAATGGTTTCAAAGAACACTTAGAAATATCAAAACATAGCATTGAAGTATAACAAAATAATAACATTCTATTCTCGTAATACGTATGGTCCTTCATTATATATATATATATATATATATATATATATATATATATATATATATATATATATATATGATATCGTTATTATTAAAATTAATATTTTAAAACAATATATAGTATTACATATTTTATATTTTAAAAATCAGTGATATGTAGATAAAAAAAATTTGAAACAAATATTTAGAAGATTTTTCAGTCAAAATATCATTTCACAATTTATGATTAATCATAAAAACTAACACGAAATTCTATTTATTTAATCTCCCTCAAGTTTTTTATTTAATCATATATTTCTCTTCTTCATAATGGATCAGATTTTAATTAATCAAAATATCTCTAAGAAAGTTTTTCTTAAAAACCTAATAAAATATATAGTATACATATACGAATTAGTAAAATTATCATACCTTTTTTTATAAATTATATGTTTTTAAATTGCACCATAATATAAATATTCTAAATGAAATAAGGTACAATGTTTTTAATTTAAGATGTTATTTAATAAAAGGTAAATATTGTTCATATATTTATTGATATTCTAGATGACTTTTAAAATAAAATATCAACATTAAAAGAAATGATTGGAAAAATTATTCTGATTACAAAGAGTATTTGGAGATATCAAAACATACTATTAAAGTACTCTTTCTCTCTCACTCACACACACACACACACACACACACACACACACACACACACACACACACACACACACACACACAGAGAGAGAGAGAGAGAGAGAGAGAGAGAGAGAGAGAGAGAGAGAGAGAGAGAGAGAGAGAGAGAGAGAGAGAGAGAGAGAGAGAGAGAGAGAGAGAGAGAGAGACACACACACACACAACTCTAATTTTTTAATATTTATGGTTTTTTGTGATATAAAATTTTGAGGTAAAAAAAATGGTTAAAAAACTAAAAAAATAATATATAAATAAATAAAATTTATTATTATAATTTCAAATATTAAAATCAATACAATTTATTATATCCTTCCCATTGAACATTGTATTATTATTATTAAAATTAATGTCTTAAAAAAATATATAATATTATATATTTTATGCTTTCAAAATCCATGATTTATGTATAAATTTAAAAATATATATATATTTAATAAATTTTTCACTTAAAATGTCAGATCACAATTTGTGATCAATCATAACACCTAACTCAAGCTTCTATTTATTTAATGTCAAGTTTTTAATTAAAACATATGTTTCTCTTCTTCATAATAGATCAAAGTTTAGTCGATCAAAAAAATTATAACAATGTTTTCCCTAAAAATCTATTCAAATATATAGTATACAAATACATATATAAATTAGTAAAATTTTAAAAGCTAAACTTTTCACTTTTACCAAACAATCTTTCTTATCTTTGCTTAAATAGAGTAAAAAATAGAGTAATAAATGATAAAAATTAAACACTTAAATGATATAAATTTGAAACATATGAAATTTAAATATTAGAAAAAATAATTTATAAAAACTACTGAGTCATTTTAATGATAAAACAAAACTATATTACAATTATAACGTCAAACAACTCTTAAGTTTAAACATCTATCCTATTAATATAGCTCACTAATTTTAACAAACATAAAATAAAATTTAACAATTTCAAATCTAATATCTCATATGAGTAAGTACTAAAACTACTGTATAAACACTCCAAATAAGTTACGGGAATAAGAAAAAATAATAATAATATTTAATATAAATAAAAAAAAAAGTATGTGGATGTACAATGTAGTATATGAAATTTTAAATCATAACCATCATTGAAATAAATTAAATACATATTTTTTTATGAATAACATTTATGAAATTATTTTATTTTATTTTATTTTAATATACTTAATTTTTAACTGTTTTCATAATTTATTTATAATTCATTACATCTATAATACACTATTTAAAATATATGTACAACCTTAAAATCCAAAATGAATTGTATTATTATAAAAAATAAAATAAATGTTATTAAAAATAATGGATCTTGAAAGGAAGATATTAATAAAATTATTAACTATTATCTCACAATTATTAATTGATTATGAGATAGCTACATATATATTTTTATATTTTATTTATTTCACTTAAGATTTTATATATATATATATATATATATATATATATTAATAATTTTAAATTTTGAGATGGTTGAAAGAGTGTTGTATCTTTACCTTTAAAAAATAAAGTCTTAAAATAACATATAAGATATCTTTATATGAGATGGTTTGATATCCTTATGCACTTTGGTGGCCATGCAATGATTATAAGGATATTTATGTATGAAAGAATTAGAAGTAATAGTTTGAACAATGGCATGAGATATCTTATGATATAATTATGGGTTTAGTCATGGGAATTGAATTTGATGTTATATATTTTAGACTAGAAGATGAAATATTAACTTACATATGTTTTTATGAATATATCTAAGTGAATGTTTCATTATGTATACATGGTGCGAAGGGTGATCTTGAAGAAGATATGTCATGTAACCTTATAATACACAAGTTTAGAATTGTAACCTAGCAATGAATTTTGTTGAATTAAAACTAACTTGGTAAATATTTCATATCAATCTAAAAGGATTAATGATGAATTGCAAACACAATATTATTAATTACAAAATTAAAAAGCTTTTAACGAACATATGGTTAACATACAAAGTCATTCACTTTCTACATATACAAATGAAGTTGATTAAAATATTTCTTTTGTAATTAGTTATAGAGTAGTGCATAAAAACACTACACTCTTTTAATCATTATGCAAGAATGCTAGATGGCACATGTATTTTTTTTAATCAAAACTACTTATTAATACATTACATGTATTTTGCATACATTATCTTTTTTTGCTTTATCGATTGACATTTTTTAATAATAAAAAAATGAATCAATTTTTTTTAAATATGTTTTCATATTTTACCTTCTATCTTTTTAAAACTATTTGCAAGATATTTATTATTATTAACATTTAAATTGCATCTAAATTGCATAACCTTTGTGAAACTGGTAAGTATAGTTGTTACTAGACTATTTGGTGTCTTTGGATTGGAAAAATATGTCATTACTTACTTCTGCTTTAGTTTGGCCAATAATGTAAATATATAATGTATAAAATTTTCAATGGTGTTAGGAAGACCTATGTAAACCTCTTGTAAACCATTTTTTTAATTGATTAAATAATATACATGTGATCCCTTGTTAATCAAGATTATTAATTTGACAGAATTTTGGTGGTGGTGGTGGGGTTTTTTTTTTGTTGGGAGGGGGTATTCAAAGTTCTTGTGTGCACCTTAATGATACAATACCCTTTTTTTAACTAAAGATATTTTAATCTCTGAGAAGATATTCATAATGATTCCCTTGCCCTGAGATCGTCATAAAACATATAAGAGTTAGATTTAAGATCCATGTTTTAGCTTTAATTTCAAAGGGTACTCTTTTATTTTATTTTTATTAAATAAAAAATCATATATATTAATATATTTTATTGAAGTTTTTTTCACATTTTAATTTTAGATATCTTAATGATGTTTGTTACATTACAGTCTATTGATGATAAGGTTTATTCACTTTTGGATGGGCAGTTTGAGGAGATAGTCAATAAAGATGTGACAATTGACTTGTCACATCTGTAATTGATATGCACATGTGACTCCCTGGTGATAATGACTGCCAAAAATAAGGATGGAACTAGTTTTTTGAAGGACACAGGTGTTGTGAATAGTGTTTACCCAAAGGTAGTCTTAGGGCATTCATGCACACAACCATCTATGTCAACTAAGATATTTAGGCCCTTCGATAATATAATTGAAGATCTATTTTTCCATTCCACCCCTATTGGGTATGCTCTATTTGTCAAAGGTCCGTCTTGTGATTTCAATGTTGTTACAATGGGCAAATATTTCATCAAATTGGTTGGTCTCTCAAGTGGAAAACATAGTGAAAATCATATTTTATATTTTGAACACTAAAAAGGCCACTCCAATAGTGTCTTTTGAGGATGAGGCTCTCAAGGTGGTGCTCTAAAATGTATAATGATTCATGACTAAGACATTAGTGTGAATATTTGACAGATTTTTCCTAACCCTATTAATTCTTCTTCAGTGGGTCTCCGATTCATGGTGATTGTTAATGTAAGACTCTACCCATGTGCCATATGTTTCTTTATTATGGTTTTTGATAGTCTTATAAACTGTAATTTTTTTATTAAGGCCAAATCCTAGAGTTGGTTTAGCACTTCCTCTTCTTAAAACCAAGTGGTGTCCTATATTCAACCATCTTCTCAAAAGCTTTACCATCAAGCCCATATATTTTTTTCTTCAATATCTGCCCCTTCAATTTTGGGTTGAAATTTACTTGTTAGCCATAGATGAATCCTTTGGAAACATATTGGACATAAATGCTTATGCCTCTAACTTTCCCACACCACCTTTGCTTGAATTTTTATTTTTTTAATATTTATTAGGACCTTGTAGTAGTCATTTAACTGAGGGTCAAAGGTTGGTGCTAGAATCAAACCCTATATTATGAAAGGATACCCTTCAGATGTTACATATTATTTGAAATTAGACAGTTAGCCACTTCTTTCCATAGCTCCAAGCGTAATGTGAATTCTTATTGGTAGAAGGATGCAAGTGTTCATCATATTAATTTTTTTTAGATAACACTCCTACTAAAACAGTAACAAAAGTTTGAAAAATTCGTTAGGGTTAGAGATTAAAACTTGTATAACTCAAGATGTGACTTCCTCTTTGACCTTTAAGGAATAGTTCATAATGGATATTGAGAGAGATGGATAATAATATGGAATTAACTTGTGGGATTGTTGCCTCTTGAGGCCCATTAGTTGATATGTGTACACCTTATAGTGTTAATTCAAGGAATTCATGTAACCAAGGAAATTGGACTGTAGTGAGGATTAATAAAATAGGGAATTTCATCCCTAATCCTTCCTCCCTGATTCTACACACTTATCATATATATGGCAAGGAATGGATTTATGTTTTTTGGATCGTTTTATCTTGGATTGTTATGTAATTCTTTGCTATGATGCATCCTTTTCTAGATTTGAAGGTTGCAAGTTATGTAATTTTTAGTACTAGTTCAATATTGGTTGGGTGTTTTTTCCATTAGTTTTGTTGTTATCCTAGGATTTCTTTGCTACTCTGTAAGGATATAGTTCTCCCTTTGGAAGTTTTAGGTTATTTCATCCATGTATTTGCAATATTTTTCCCCCATGAATTTTCATCTGAGGCAAATAGGTGATATTTTAGATCAATCTGTATTATACAAAAGGGACCCTTTAACCATCAATTAATTATAAAAAAATGCTATACTATAAAGAGGGTCAATCACTATCAAAGAGACTCCTAGAAATCAAATCTATAAAATAAAAAGATTTAGAAGGATTTAAGAAAGACAAACAATACAATAGGAAACACCTCTCATGCCCATAATTAAGATGTAATCACTTGTTTTCCTAAAAAAAGTACATAAATAAATGTCAAATAAAAATTAATGGGGATCAATAATCTATAGTAGAAGTTAAGCATTCACAATTTCACTCAATAGTCTATTTAGATCCTAAACATGTTATTTTTTATTAATGCCAGTATTAAGATTGATTTTATGTCAATTATATGTTGATTTGCGAATAAAATTAGTGACTTGATTTCCTTCCCTTCTAGTATTGTTTCATTGAACATCATTAAAACCTTGAATGTGAATGTCCATGTCTTTCTTACATTCATTTAATTTCTACTACTGGAATTATTTTTTAAATGATCAACCAAAATTTTAGAATCATATTCCTAAATAATACCAATAAAATGCTTTGACTTAGTTATTAAAATAAATTGGTGAATGACCATAACCACAACATAATTATTAGAAGTAACTTTAATTCTAAATGTGATATCCATATTTATATACCAAACGAATAAGTGGAGTCACTATATTCATAAGCACCCTACAATGGGTGTTTATAACAAATTTAATGCATTACATGACTAAAATTTTAGGCATAATATTTCTATAATAGGTGTTGTTCTTGTTCTTGTTTTAATTATTTAATTTCACCTAGTTTATTTATATTTATCTGGAAACTATTGAGTGGTATAAGTTTTAAGGTATTTATGTTGAATTTATTATATATTATATTGATTAAGGATGTTTTAAATTGTGGACATTAAAAGGATTTTAGAATTATAATAGAATAAAGTTTTTAGTAAATGGATATATTACATATATTCGAAATTATTTGTAAATTATAAACTTATAAATTATATCATATAATAAATATGAGAAGTTGTAGGTGGTTTATAAGGTAAGATTTATAAATCCTTTACAATTTTAATAATAAATAAGAGGATATAAATATCATATGGATATGGTTTTATTTTAAAAATGATTTTTATTTAAGAGATTGTAAATTATATAATACAATGATAATTAAAACTTAGAGAAGTTTTACAATACCCAACAATAAAAATAATATGCATATTCATAATAAATAAAAAATGTCAACATGTTAAATACACAAACCACTTTATTTATAATTTTTTTTATAAAATTAAAAACAATTAAATTACATTACATAAAGAAAAGGAAATAAAAATAGAAAAAGAAACCCAAAAAAATCCAACAAAATAGACTTACAAAACATGACATCCAAACTACTAGAAAAATTAAAAAATTATATCACAAAATTAAATTAAAAAGAAGAAGAAGAAATAAGAAAGAAAAGAAAAAGATGTCTTTCCAAGCATGTCATCAATACCATTACAAATGGGTGAAGAAGAGAACCACCCAGAATTGATGCTTCCAGAATGGGATATGAAAATATTATAATTTTTTAAAAAATAAATTATATGTTTTTAAATCGTATTATAATATATTAATTAAAAATTAAGGTAATATTTTTGTGATTTAATATATTATTTAATTAAAGGTATATATTTTTCATATATACATTGGTATCAATTTTGAGTCTAAAGTAAATTAGAATCTCAATTTCATTTCTGAGTGAGTTGTATTCTTTTTAAAAATTTGATATTAGATGATTCTTATAATAAAATTTTAAGATTAAAAAAATTATTGGAAAAGTTGTTATGGTTTTTAAAAGCATTTGGAGATATCAAAATTTTGTATTTAAATACAACCTAAAAAATAAAATAGCATTCTAGTCTTGTAATAATTATGATTCTTTATGATAGAAAATTTTGAGGTAAAAACATATTGTAAAAAAAATAATATGTGAATAAATAAAATTTATTATTATAATTTTAAAGATTAAAATTAACAAAAAATATTATATTCTACTTATGGAATATTGTATCTTTATCATTAAAATTAAAATATTAAAATAACATATAAGATTAGATATTTTATGTTTTAAGAATCTATGATGTGTATTGTAATTTTATTATTAAAATTAAAGTCTTAAAACAATATATAGTATTAGATATTTTATGCTTTCAAAATCTATGACATATGCATAGTTTTTTATGGAATAAAATATTTGCTATAATTTTCAATCAAAATGTCAAATCTCAACTTTTGATCAATCATAACGCTTGACTCAAAATTTTAAGCATAAAGAAGCTCAATTTTTTTATTTAAACATATCTTTCTCTTCTTCATAATGAATCAAGGTTTAGTTGATCAAAATATCTCTAACAATGTTTTTCCTAAAATCCTAATAAAATATATAGTATACATATATGACTTAGTAAAATTTTAAAAGATAACCTTCCCACTTTTACCAAACAATCATTCTAATATATAGTTAGATATAGATTAGAAAATAATTTAATAAATGATAAAATTCGGGCACTTAAAATAACATAAATTTGGGAGACATAAGAAACTTAAATTAAAAAAAAAAAATAGATATAGATTAGAAAATAATTTAATAAATTTTAAAATTTGGGCACTTAAAATAATATAAATTTGGGAGACATAAGAAATTTAAATATTAAAAAAACAAATTATAAAAGCTAGAGCAAAATGATAAAATAAAACTATATTACAATTAAAACATCAAACAACTCTAAGATTTAAACATCTATCCTATAATATAGGTCACTAATTTTAATATAGGCCCTTCAAGAATATAATTGGTGCTCTATTTTTCCATTCCACCCTTATTGGGGATGCTCTATCTGTCAAACATCCATCTTTAGATGCAACTACTGTTACAAGGGGCAAATATTTTATCAAATTGGTGGGTCTCTCAAGTGGAAAAGATAATGAAAATCATATTTAATCATTTGAACATTAAAAAGGCCACTCTAATAGTGTATTTTTAGGATGAGGCTCTCAATGTGGTGCTCTGAAATGTAGAATGGTTCATGACTAAGGGATTAGTGTGCATATTTGACAAATTCTGTCCAACCCTATTAATTCTTCTTCAGTGGGTCTCTGATTCATTGTGATTGTTAATGTAAGATATCTTATAACTCTACACATGTGCCATATGTTTCTTTATATTGGTTTTTTATAGTCTTATAGACTATAAAAATGTTATTAAGGCCAAATCCTAGAGTTGGTTTAACACATCCTCTTCTTAAAACCATGTGGTGTCCTATGTTCAAACCTCTTCTCGAAAAATTTATCATCAAGCTCATATACGTTCTTCTTCAATATCCGCCCCTTGATTTTTGGGTTGAATCTTACTTGTTAGCCATTATTGAATCCTTGGGAAATATATTGGACATAAATTCTTATGCCTCTAACTTTTCCCACACCTCCTTTTTTTGGAGTTTTGTTTGTTTTGATATTTCTTAAGACCTTTTAGTAGGCATTTAACTAAGGGTCAAAGGTTGGTAATAGAATCAAACCCTATATTATGAAAGGTTACCTTTTAGATGTTGTATATTCTTTGAAATTAGATAATTAACCACTTGTTTCCATAGCTCCAAGCACAATGTGAATTTTTATTGGTGGAGGGATGCAAGTGTTGATAATCTTACAATTTTTTCAGATAACACTCCTACTAAACCAGTAATAGAAGCTTGAAAAATTAATTAAGAGGTAGAGATTAAAGCTTCTATAACTCAAGTTGTGACTTCATCTCTGACCTTTAAGGAATATTTGATTGAGGATGTTGGGAGAGATGGTTTTTAAATGTGGAATTAACTTATGGGATTATTGCCTCTAGAGGCCGACTAGTTGATATGTGTACACCTTCTAGTGTTAATTCAAGTAATTCATGTATCCAAGAAGATTGGACTATAGTGAGGTTTAATAAAATAAGAAATTTCATCCCTAATTCTTCCTCCTTGATTCTACACTCTTATCATATAGAGGGCAAGGGATGGATTTAGTTTTTCTAGATGGTTTTATCTTGGATTGTTATGTAATTATTTTTTATGATGCATCCTTTTCTAGATTTGAAGGTTGAAGGTTATGTATTTCTTAGTACTATTTCAATATTGGTTGGGTGTTTTTTACATTAGTTTTTTTTTTTAATCCTAGGATTTCTTTGGTACTCTTTAAGGATATAGTTCTCCCATTGGTAGTTTTAGGTTATTTCATCCATGTTTTAGCAATATTATTCCCCCATGAATTTTCATCTGAGGCAAATCGATGAGTTTTTAGATCAATCCTTATTATAAGTAAAGGACCCTTTAACCATCAATTAATTGTAATAAAAACACTATACTATAAACAGGTTCATTCACTGTCAAAGAGACTCCTAGAAATCAAATCTATAAAAATAAAAAAGATTTATAAGGATTTAAGAAAGAAAAATGATACAATAGGAAACAACTCTCATACCCATAATTAAGATATAATTACTTGTTTTCCTAAAAAAAAGTACATAAATAAAGCCGCCCATAAAATTCTAAATTGTTGAGCGCGTTTCCCATCATTAACAATTTCTAGAACGGCGTGGAAAGACCTTTACGTGGTTGAAATGTTATTTTCCCTATAAATTAATGACATTTGTAGAGGAAGGCAAACATGGCTTCCTCCGTGCCTTCCATGGAAGCACATCTCCAACTCTATGAATTATTTCTTTCATCAGCAAAGCCCATGGCTCTTCAAGCTATTGTTTTACTGCAAATCCCTGACATTATTGCCATACATGGCCGTGAAAATCCTCTCCCTCTAGAGGACATTGCTTCGTATATTTCTGCTTCCACTAAAAAACCTGCCCACATGGGCTACCTCTTTAGAATCATGAGACTTGTAGCTTCCATGGGTGTTTTCACTGAAGAGGCCTCAGTAGCTAATGGTGGTAATCCCCAATTCAAATACGGGCTGAGGTGGAATTTTTATATATTTTTTAAATGGAAAAAATAATATGTAAATAAAATAATAATATTATAATGATAATAAATTATATGTTTTCAAATTGTATTATAATATAAAAATTGTAAATAAAATACCGTAAGATTTTTTTAATTTAAGATGTTATAGAAAAAATGGTATATATATAAATTTTTAATATAAAGTGAATTAGAATCTCAATTTCAATTTCATTTTTTAGCATTAAATTGTTGTGAGTTGTATTATTTTAAAAATTTGATATTAGATGAGTTACAATAAAATTTCAACATTAAAAATAAAATATTGAATTTTTTTTTATGGTTTCAAAGAAGACTTTGAAATATCAAAACATAGCATTGAAGTATGGTCCGATATGAAAAAAATATCATGCATATTTTTTTTTATAAATTATATGTTTTCAAATTGTATTATAATATAAAAATTGTAAATAAAATACCGTAAGATTTTTTTAATTTAAGATGTTATAGAAAAAATGGTAAATATTTTATAAATATATATATATATATATATATATATATATATATATAAAGTGAATTAGAATCTCAATTTCAATTTCATTTTTTAGCATTAAATTTTTGTGAGTTGTATTATTTTAAAAATTTGATATTAGATGAGTTACAATAAAATTTCAACATTAAAAGTAAAATATTGAATTTTTTTTTATGGTTTCAAAGAACACTTAGAAATATCAAAACATAACATTGAAGTATGGTCCGATATGAAAAAAATATCATACACATTTTTTTTTTATAAATTATATGTTTTCAAATTGTATTATAATATAAAAATTGTAAATAAAATACCGTAAGATTTTTTTAAATTAAGATGTTATAGAAAAAATGGTATATATATATATATATATATATATATATATATATATATATATATATATATATATATATATATATATATATATATATATATATATATATAAAGTGAATTAGAATCTCAATTTCAATTTCATTTTTTAGCATTTAATTGTTGTGAGTTGTATTATTTTAAAAATTTGATATTAGATGAGTTACATTAAAATTTCAACATTAAAAATTAAATATTGAATTTTTTTTAATGGTTTCAAAGAACACTTAGAAATATCAAAACATGGCATTGAAGTATGGTACGATATGAAAAAAATATTATACATATTTTTTTTATAAATTATATGTTTTCCTATTGTATTATAATATAAAAATTGTAAATAAAATACCGTAAGATTTTTTTAATTTAAGATGTTATAGAAAAAATGGTATATATATATATATATATATATATATATATATATATAAAGAGAATTAAAATCTCAAATTCAATTTCATTTTTTAGCATTAAATTGTTGTGAGTTGTATTATTTTAAAAATTTGATATTAGATGAGTTACATTAAAATTTCAACATTAAAAATTAAATATTGATTTTTTTTTTATGGTTTCAAAGAACACTTAGAAATATCAAAACATAGCATTGAAGTATAACAAAATAATAACACTCTATTCTCGTAATACGTATGGTCCTTCATTATATATATATGATATTGTTATTATTAAAATTAATATTTTAAAACAATATATAGTATTACATATTTTATATTTTAAAAATCAGTGATATGTAGATAAAAAAAATTTGAAACAAATAATTAGAAGATTTTTCAGTCAAAATATCATTTCACAATTTATGATTAATCATAAAAACTAACACAAAATTCTATTTATTTAATCTCCCTCAAGTTTTTTATTTAATCATATATTTCTCTTCTTCATAATGGATCAGATTTTAATTGATCAAAATATCTCTAAGAATGTTTTTCTTAAAAACCTAATAAAATATATAGTATACATATACGAATTAGTAAAATTATCATACCTTTTTTTATAAATTATATGTTTTTAAATTGCACCATAATATAAAAATTCTAAATGAAATAAGGTACGATCTTTTTAATTTAAGATGTTATTTAATAAAAGGTAAATATTTTTCTTATATTTATTGATAATCTAGATGACTTTTAAAATAAAATATCAACATTAAAAGAAATGATTAGAAAAATTATTCTGATTACAAAGAGTATTTGGAGATATCAAAACATACTATTAAATTTCTCTCTCTCTCACACACACACAAACACACACACACACACACACACACACACACACACACACACACACACACACACACACACACACACACACACACACACACACACACACACACACACACACACAAACACACACACACACACACACACACACACACATATATATATAACTCTAATTTTTTAATATTTATGGTTTTTTATGATATAAAATTTTGAGGTAAAAAAAATGGTTAAAAAACTGAAAAAATAATATATAAATAAATAAAATTTATTATTATAATTTTAAATATTAAAATCAATAAAATTTATTATATCCTTCCCATTGAACATTGTATTTTTATTATTAAAATTAATGTCTTAAAACAATATATAATATTATATATTTTATGCTTTCAAAATCCATGATTTATGTATAAATTTAAAAATATATATATATATTTAATAAATTTTTCACTTAAAATGTCAGATCACAATTTGTGATCAATCATAACACCTAACTCAAGCTTCTATTTATTTAATGCCAAGTTTTTAATTAAACCACATGTTTCTCTTCTTCATAATAGATCAAAGTTTAGTCGACCCAAAAAATTATAACAATGTTTTCCCTAAAAATCTATTCAAATATATGGTATACAAATACATATATAAATTAGTAAAATTTTAAAAGCTAAACTTGTCACTTTTACTAAACAATCTTTCTTATCTATGCTTAAATAGAGTACAAAATAGAGTAATAAATGATAAAAATGAAACACTTAAATGATATAAATTTGAAACATATGAAATTTAAATATTAGAAAAAATAATTTATAAAAACTATCGAGTCATTTTAATGATAAAACAAAACTATATTACAATTATAATGTCAAACAACTCTTAAGTTTGAACTTCTATCCTACTAATATAGCTCACTAAATTTAACAAAAATAAAATAAAATTTAACAATTTCAAATCTAATATCTCATATGAGTAAGTACTAAAACTACTGTATAAACACTCCAAATAAGTTACGGGAATAAGAAAAAAAAAATAATATTTAATATAAATAAAAAAAAAGTATGTGGATGTATAATGTAATATATGAAATTTTAAATCATAACCATCATTGAAATAAATTAAATACATATTTTTTATAAAAAACATTTATGAAATTAATTTATTTTATTTTATTTTAATATACTTAATATTTAACTGTTTTCATAATTTATTTATAATTCATTACATCTATAATACACTATTTAAAATATATGTACAACCTTAAAATCCAAAATGAATTGTATTATTATAAAAAATAAAATAAATGTTATTAAAAATATTGGATCTTGAAAGGAAGCTATTAATAAAATTATTAACTATTATCTCACAATTATTAATTGATTATGAGATAACTACATATATATTTTTATATTTTATTTATTTCACTTAAGATTATATATATATATATATATATATATATATATATATATATATATATATATATATATATATATATATATATATATATATATATATATATATATATATATATATATATATAATATTAATAATTTTAAATTTTGAGATGGTTGAAAGAGTGTTGTATCTTTACCTTTAAAAAAATAAAGTCTTAAAATAACATATAAGATATATTATTCTTTAGAATCCATGATATGTGGATTAACTTTTTCTTCCAAAGAAACAATTTGATAAAGTTTTCAATTAAAATGTTATATCACAACCTATAATCAATCATTACAGTTGACTGCTTTAATTTATTTACGTAAGCTCACGTTATTTTTATTTAAATATATGATTTTTTCAGTTTTTTTTAATTTAAAAATTTATTAAAATGTTTTTCTTAAAAACCTATTCAAATATATATGTGAGTGAGCATATTTTTAAAAGAGGACCTTCTCACTATTACCAAACAATCTTTTTTATCTATATTTAAATAGGGGTTAGAAAATAAACTAGTAAACGATAAAACATGGACACTTAAAATGATATAAATTTGAGAGACATAAGAAATTTAAATATTAAAAAAATAAAATTTAAAATCTATTAAACTGTTTTAATGATAAAATAAAATTATATTAAAATTAAAACATCAAACAAATATAAATTTGAACATCTATTTTAACCATATAAGTCAACAATTTTAACAAACGTAGATTTAAAATTTAACAATTTTAAATCTAATAACTCACATAAGTAAAATATTAAAACTATCATATGAACACCCCCTTTATGAAATTAAGAGAATATACAAAAAAGTTTTGATTACATCCCACCCAAATAAATGAATAAATAAATAATAAAAAATAATGTCACATAACATTAAACTCAGGAGAGGGGACAAAATATCACTTAGTTAATAAGGTTGATGACCTAGTTAACCACATCGATCCATGAGCTGATGAGTAATGTTTTTACTACCCATCAAATTATCATAATCCATAAATGAAATAAAAATGTGTGAGAAAGTTTTATCATCTTTTATTCACCATTATCAGCCTTAGATAATTATGATCAAGGTCAATAATAATCTATCATAAGATTATTACCCTCGACAATGTTGTTTGATATCCTTATGCACTTTGGTGATCATGCAATGATTATAAGGATATGTATGTATGAAAGAATTAGAAGTAATAGTTTGAACAATGGCATGAGATATCTTATGATATAATTATGGCTTTAGTCATGGGAATTGAATTTGATGTTATATATTTTAGAGTAGACGCTGAAATATTAACTTACATATGTTTTTATGAATATATCTAAGTGAATGTTTTATTATGTATACATGGTGCAAAGGGTGTTCTTGAAGAAGATATGTCATGTAACCTTATAATCCACAAGTTTAGAATTGTACCCTAGCAATGAATTTTGTTGAACTGAAAATAACTTGGTAAATATTTCATATCAATCCAAAAGGATTAATGATGAATTGCAAACACAATATTATTAATTACAAAATAAAAAATCTTTTAACGAACATATGGTTAACATACAGAGTCATTCACTTTCTACAAATACAAATGAAGCTGATTAAAATATTTCTTTTGTAATTAGTTATAGAGTAGTGAATAAAAACACAACACTCTTTTAATCATTATGCAAGAATGCTAGATGGCACATGTATTTTTTTAATCAAAACTACTTATTAATACATTACATGTATTTTGCATACATTATCTTTTTTTGCTTTATCGATTGACATTTTTTAATAATAAAAAAATGAATGAATTCTTTTTAAATATGTTTTCATATTTTACCTTCTATCTTTTTAAAACTATTTACAAGATATTTATTATTATTAACATTTAAATTGCATCTACATTGCATAACCTTTGTGAAACTGGTAAGTATGGTTGTTACTAGACTATTTGGTGTCTTTGGATTGGAAAAATATATCATTACTTACTTCTGCTTCAGTTTGGCCAATAACGTAAATATATAATGTATAAAATTTTCAATGGTGTTAGGAAGACCTATGTAAACCTCTTGTAAACCATTTTTTTAATTGATTAAATAATATACATGTGATCCCTTGTTAATCAAGATTATTAATTTGACAGAATTTTGGTGGTGGTGGTGGTTTTTTTTTTGTTTTGTTGGGAGGGGGTCTTCAAAGTTCTTGTGTGCACCTTCATGATACAATACCCTTTTTTTAACTAAAGATATTTTAATCTCTGAGAAGATATCCATAATGATTCCCTTGCCCTGAGATCGTCATAAAACATATAAGAGTTAGATTTAATATCCATGTTTTAGCTTTAATTTCAAAGGGTACTCTTTTCTCTTATTTTTTATTTTATTTTTATTAAATAAAAAATGATATATATTAATATATTATATTGAAGTTTTTTTCACATTTTAATTTTAGATATCTTAATGATGTTTGTTACATTACAGTCTATTGATGTTAAGGTTTATTCACTTTTGGATGGGCAATTTGAGGAGATAGTCAGCAAAGATGTGACAATTGACTTGTCACATCTGTAATTGCTATGTACATGTGACTCTCTGGTGATAATGACCACTAAAAATAAGGATGGAACTAGTTTTTTGAAGGACACATGTGTTGTGAATGGTGTTTACCCAAAGGTAGTCTTAGGGCATTCATGCACACAACCATCTATGTCAACTAAGATATTTAGGCCCTTCGATAATATAATTGAAGATCTATTTTTCCATTCCACCCCTATTAGGTATGCTCTATATGTCAAAGGTCCATCTTGTGATTTCAATGTTGTTACAATGGGCAAATATTTCATCAAATTGGTTGGTCTCTCAAGTGGAAAAGATAGTGAAAATCATATTTAATATTTTGAACACTAAAAAGGCCACTCCAATAGTGTCTTTTGAGGATGAGGCTTTCAAGGTGGTGCTCTAAAATGTATAATGATTCATGACTAAGACATTAGTGTGGATATTTGACAGATTTTTCCTAACCCTATTAATTCTTCTTCAGTGGGTCTTTGATTCATGGTGATTGTTAATGTAAGACTCTACCCATGTGCCATATGTTTCTTTATTATGGTTTCTGATAGTCTTATAGACTGTAAAATTTTTATTAAGGCCAAATCCTAGAGTTGGTTTAGCACTTCCTCTTCTTAAAACCAAGTGGTGTCCTATATTCAACCATCTTCTCAAAATTTTTACCATCAAGCCCATATATTTTCTTCTTCAATATCCGCCCCTTCAATTTTGGGTTGAAATTTACTTGTTAGCCATAGATGAATCCTTTGGAAATATATTGGACATAAATGCTTATGCCTCTAACTTTTCCCACACCACCTTTGCTTGAATTTTTATTTTTTTAATATTTATTAGGACCTTGTAGTAGTCATTTAACTGAGGGTCAAAGGTTGGTGCTAGAATCAAACCCTATATTATGAAAGGATACCCTTCAGATGTTACATATTATTTGAAATTAGATATTTAGCCACTTCTTTCCATAGCTCCAAGCGTAATGTGAATTCTTATTGGTAGAAGGATGCAAGTGTTGATCATATTAATTTTTTTTTAGATAACACTCCTACTAAAACAGTAACAGAAGTTTGAAAAATTCATTAGGAGTAGAGATTAAAACTTGTCTAACTCGAGATGTGACTTCATCTTTGACCTTTAAGGAATAGTTCATAATGGATATTGAGAGAGATGGTTTTTAAATATGGAATTAACTTATGGGATTGTTGCCTCTTGAGGCCCACTAGTTGATATGTGTAAACCTTATAGTGTTAATTCAAGGAATTCATGTAACCAAGGAAATTGGACAGTAGTGAGGATTAATAAAATAGGGAATTTCATCCCTAATCCTTCCTCCCTGATTCTACACTCTTATCATATATATGGCAAGGAATGGATTTATGTTTTTTGGATCGTTTTATCTTGGATTGTTATGTAATTCTTTGTTATGATGCATCCTTTTCTAGATTTGAAGGTTGAAAGTTATGTAATTTTTAGTACTAGTTCAATATTGGTTGGGTTTTTTTTCCATTAGTTTTGTTGTTATCCTAGGATTTCTTTGCTACTCTGTAAGGATATAGTTCTCCCTTTGGAAGTTTTAGGTTATTTCATCCATGTTTTAGCAATATTTTTCCCCCATGAATTTTCATCTGAGGCAAATAGGTGATATTTTAGATCAATCTGTATTATACAAAAGGGACCCTTTAACCATCAATTAATTACAAAAAAATGCTATACTATAAAGAGGGTCAATCACTATCAAAGAGACTCCTATAAATCAAATCTATAAAATAAAAATATTTAGAAGGATTTAAGAAAGACAAACAATACAATAGGAAACACCTCTCATGCCCATAATTAAGATATAATCACTTGTTTTCCTAAAAAAAGTACATAAATAAATGTCAAATAAAAATTAATGAGGATCAATAATCTATACTAGAAGTTAAGTAAGCATTCACAATTTCACTCAATACTCTATTTAGATCCTAAACATGTTATTTTTTATTAATGCCAATATTAAGATTGATTTTATGTCAATTATATGTTGATTTGCAAATAAAATTAGTGACTTGATTTCCTTCCCTTCTAGTATGGTTTCATTGAACATCATTAAAACCTTGAATGTGAATGTCCATGTCTTTCTTACATTCATTTAATTTCTACTACTGGAATTATTTTTTAAATGATCAACCAAAATTTTAGAATCATATTCCTAAATAATACCAATAAAATGCTTTGACTTAGTTATTAAAATAAATTGGTGAATGACCATAACCACAACATAATTATTAGAAGTAACTTTAATTCTAAATGTGATATCCATATTTATATACCAAACGAATAAGTGGAGTCACTATATTCATAAGCACCCTACAACGGGTGTTTATAACATATTTAATGCATTACATGCCTAAAATTTTAGGCATAATCTTTCTATAATAGGTGTTGTTCTTGTTCTTGTTTTAATTATTTAATTTCACCTAGTTTATTTATATTTATTTGGAAACTATTGAGTGGTATAAGTTTTAAGGTATTTATGTTGAATTTATTATATATTATATTGGTTAAGGATGTTTTAAATTGTGGACATTAAGAGGATTTTAGAATTATAATAGAATAAAGTTTTTAGTAAATGGATATATTACATATATTCAAAATTATTTGTAAATTATAAACTTATAAATTATATCATATAGTAAATATGAGAAGTTTTAGGTGGTTTATAAGGTAAGGTTTAGAAATCCTATACAATTTTAATAATAAATAAGAGGATATAAATATCATATGGATATGGTTTTATTTAAAAAATGATTTTTATTTAAGAGATTGTAAATTATATAATACAATGATAATTAAAATTTAGAGAAGTTTTACAATACCATACAATAAAAATAATATGCATATTCATATTAAATAGAAAATGTCAACATGTAAAATACACAAACCACTTTATTTATAATTTTTTTATAAAATTAAAAACAATTAAATTACATTACATAAAGAAAAGGAAATAAAAATAGAAAAAGAAACCCAAAAAAAACCAACAAAATAGACTTACAAAACATGACATCCAAACTACTAGAAAAATTAAAAAATTATATCACAAAATTAAATTAAAAAGAAGAAGAAGAAATAAGAAAGAAAAGAAAAAGATGTCTTTCCAAGCATGTCATCAATACCATTACAAATGGGTGAAGAAGAGAACCACCCAAAATTGATGCTTCCAGAATGGGATATGAAAATATTATAATTTTTTTTAAAATAAATTATATGTTTTTAAATCGTATTATAATATATTAATTAAAAATTAAGTAAGGTAATATTTTTGTGATTTAATATATTATTTAATTAAAGGTATATATTTTTCATATATACATTGGTATCAATTTTGAGTCTAAAGTAAATTAGAATCTCAATTTCATTTCTGAGTGAGTTGTATTCTTTTTAAAAATTTGATATTAGATGATTCTTATAATAAAATTTTAAGATTAAAAAAATTATTGGAAAAGTTGTTATGGTTTTTAAAAGCATTTGGAGATATCAAAATTTCGTATTAAAATATAACCTAAAAAATAAAATAGCATTCTAGTCTTGTAATAATTATGATTCTTTATGATTGAAAATTTTGAGGTAAAAACATATTGTAAAAAAAATAATATGTGAATAAATAAAATTTATTACTATAATTTTAAAGATTAAAATTAACAAAAAATATTATATTCTACTTATGGAATATTGTATCTTTATCATTAAAATTAAAATATTAAAATAACATATAACATTAGATATTTTATGTTTTAAGAATCTATGATGTGTATTGTAATTTTATAATTAAAATTAATGTCTTAAAACAATATATTGTATTAGATATTTTATGCTTTCAAAATCTATGACATATGCATAGTTTTTTATGGAATAAAATATTTGCTATAATTTTCAATCAAAATGTCAAATCTCAACTTTTGATCAATCATAACGCTTGACTAAAAATTTTAAGCATAAAGAAGCTCAAGTTTTTTATTTAAACATATGTTTCTCTTCTTCATAATAAATCAAGGTTTAGTTGATCAAAATATCTCTAACAATGTTTTTCCTAAAATCCTAATAAAATATATAGTATACATATATGACTTAGTAAAATTTTAAAAGATAACCTTCCCACTTTTACCAAACAATCATTCTAATATATAATTAGATATAGATTAGAAAATAATTTAATAAATGATAAAATTCAGGCACTTAAAATAACATAAATTTGGGAGACATAAGAAACTTAAATTTAAAAAAAATTAGATATAGATTAGAAAATAATTTAATAAATTATAAAATTTGGGAACTTAAAATAATATAAATTTGGGAGACATAAGAAATTTAAATATTAAAAAAAACAAATTATAAAATCTAGAGCAAAATGATAAAATAAAACTATATTACAATTAAAACATCAAACAACTCTAAGATTTAAACATCTATCCTATAATATAGGTCACTAATTTTAATATAGGCCCTTCAAGAATATAATTGGTTCTCTATTTTTCCATTCCACCCTTATTGGGGATGCTCTATCTGTGAAACATCCATCTTTAGATGCAACTACTGTTACAAAGGGCAAATATTTTATCAAATTGGTGGGTCTCTCAAGTGGAAAAGATAATGAAAATCATATTTAATCATTTGAACATTAAAAAGGCCACTCTAATAGTGTATTTTTAGGATGAGGCTCTCAATGTGGTGCTCTGAAATGTAGAATGGTTCATGACTAAGGGATTAGTGTGCATATTTGACAAATTCTGTCCAACCCTATTAATTCTTCTTCAGTGGGTATCTGATTCAATGTGATTGTTAATGTAAGATATCTTATAACTCTACACATGTGCCATATGTTTCTTTATATTGGTTTTTTATAGTCTTATAGACTATAAAAATGTTATTAAGGCCAAATCCTAGAGTTGGTTTAACACATCCTCTTCTTAAAACCAAGTGGTGTCCTATGTTCAAACCTCTTCTCGAAAGCTTTATCATCAAGCCCATAAACGTTCTTCTTCAATATCTGCCCCTTGATTTTTGGGTTGAATCTTACTTGTTAGCCATTATTGAATCCTTGGGAAATATATTGGACATAAATTCTTATGCCTCTAACTTTCCCACACCACCTTTTCTTGGAGTTTTGTTTGTTTTGATATTTCTTAAGACTTTTTAGTAGGCATTTAACTAAGGGTCAAAGGTTGGTAATAGAATCAAACCCTATATTATGAAAGGTTACCCTTCAAATGTTGTATATTCTTTGAAATTAGATAATTAACCACTTGTTTCCATAGCTACAAGCACAATGTGAATTTTTATTGGTGGAGGGATGCAAGTGTTGATAATCTTACGATTTTTTCAGATAACACTCATACTAAACCAATAATAGAAGCTTGAAAAATTAATTAAGAGGTAGAGATTAAAGCTTCTATAACTCAAGCTGTGACTTCATCTCTGACCTTTAAGGAATATTTGATTGAGGATTTTGGGAGAAATGGTTTTTAAATGTGGAATTAACTTATGGGATTATTGCCTCTAGAGGCTGACTAGTTGATATGTGTACACCTTCTAGTGTTAATTCAAGTAATTCATGTATCCAAGAAGATTGGACTATAGTGAGGTTTAATAAAATAAGAAATTTCATCCCTAATTCTTCCTCCTTGATTCTACACTCTTATCATATAGAGGGCAAGGGATGGATTTAGTTTTTCTAGATGGTTTTATCTTGGATTTTTATGTAATTATTTTTTATGATGCATCCTTTTCTAGATTTGAAGGTTGAAGGTTATGTATTTCTTAGTACTATTTCAATATTGGTTGGGTGTTTTTTACATTAGTTTTTTTTTTAATCCTAGGATTTCTTTGGTACTCTTTAAGGATATAGTTCTACCTTTGGTAGTTTTAGGTTATTTCATCCATGTTTTAGCAATATTATTCCCCCATGATTTTTCATCTGAGGCAAATCGATGAGTTTTTAGATCAATCCTTATTATAGGTAAGGGACCCTTTAACCATCAATTAATTGTAATAAAAACACTATACTATAAACAGGGTCATTCACTGTCAAAGAGACTCCTAGAAATCAAATCTATAAAAATAAAAAAGATTTATAAGCATTTAAGAAAGACAAATGATACAATAGGAAACAACTCTCATGCCCATAATTAAGATATAATTACTTTTTTTCCTAAAAAAATTACATAAATAAATGTCAAAAAAAATTTAATGGGGATCAATAATCTATAGAAGAAGTTAAGTCAACATTCACAATTTCACTAAATGCTTTGTTTAGATCCTAAACTTGTTATTTTTTATTAATGCCAGTATCAAGATTGAATTTATGTCAATTATATATTGAATTGGGAACAATATTAGCAACTTGATTTCCTTCCCTTCTATTATGGTTCCATTAAACATCGTTAAAACCTTGAATGTGAATGTCCATGTCTTTCTTACATTCATTCAATTTATACTACTGGAATTGTTGTTGAAATGATCAACTAAAATTTTAGAATCATATTCCTAAATAATACCAATAAAATGCTTTGACTTAATTATTAAACTAAATTGGAGAATGACCATAACCTCAACATAATTATTAGAATTAACTTCAATTCTAAATGTGATATCTATATTTATATACTAAATGAATAATTGGAGTCACTATATTCATAAGCACCCTACAATGGGTGTTTATAAAAAAATTAATGTGTTACATGTGTAAAATTTTAGGCATAATCTTTTTATAATAAGTGTTGTTCTTGTTGTTGTTTTAAGTATTTAATTTCATCTATTTTATGTATATTTTTTTAGAAATTATTGAGTGGTATAAGTTTTAAGGTATTTATGTTGAATTTATTATTTATTATATTGATGAAAGATGTTTTAACTTGTGGACATTAAAATTATTTTAGAATTATAATATAATGAAGTTTTTAGTAAATGGATATATTGCTTATATTAAAAATTATTTGTAAGGTAAAAACTTATAAATTATATCATATATCATATAATAAATATGAGAAGTTATAGGTGGTTTATAAGGTAAGATTTAGAAATTTTATAAAATTTTGCTAATAGAGAAGAGGATATAAATATCATATGGATATGGTTTTATTTGTAAAATGATTTTAAATTAGAAGATTGTAAATTATATCATACAATGATGATTAAAACTTAAAGAAGTTTTACAATACCAAAAAAAAAAAATTCATGTTCATATTAAATAAAAAATGTCAACATGTTAAATACACAAACCACGTTATTTATAATTTTTTTAAAAATTAAAAATAAGTAAATTACATCACGTAAGGAAAAGGAAAAAAAATAGAAAGAAAAACAAAAAAAAAACAAAACAGAATAGACTTACAAAACATGACATCCAAACTATTAACAAAATTGAAAAATTATAAATTATATGAAAAAATTAAATTAAAAAGAAGAAGAAGAAATAAGAAAGAAAATTAAAAAAATGTCTTTCCAAGCATGTCATCAATGACATTACAAATGGGTTATCAAGAGAACCACCTATAATTGATGCGTCCAGAGTGGGATATGAAAATATTATAATGTGTTTTTTAATAAATTATATGTTTTTAAAATACATTATAATATAATAATTAAAAATGTATTAAGGTAATATGTTTGTGATTTAAGATGTTTAATTAAAGGCATATATTTGATATTAGGTAATATATTTGAGTGAGTTGTATTCTTTTTAAAAATTTGATATTAGATTATTTTTATAAAATAATTTTAAGACAAAAAAAATGATTTTAAAAGTTTTTATGGTTTTTAAAATCATTTTGAGATATTAAAATTTAATATTAAAATACAACTTAAAAAATTAAAATAACATTTTAATCTTGTAATAATTATGATTTTTTATGATAGAGAATTTTGAGGTAAAAAATGTTGTAAAAAATTTAAAAAAAAATATTTGAATTAAAAAAATTATTATTATAATTTTAAAGATTAAAATTAACAAAATTTATTATATTCTACTTATGGAATATTATATCTTTATCATTAAAATTAAAGTATTAAAATAACATATAATATTAGATATTTTACGCTGTAAGAATCTATGATATGTGTATTATATCGTTATTATTAAAATTAAAGTATTAAAACAATATATAGTATTAGATATTTTATGCTTTCAAAATTTAGGATATATGCATAGTTTTTTTTTGGAATAAAATATTTGTTAAAATTTTCAATCAAAATAAAATATATAGTATACATATATGACTGAGTAAATTTTTTAAAGATAACCTTCCCACTTAGATATAGATTATAAAATAATGTAATGAATGATAAAATTCAAACACTTAAAATAATATATATTTGAGAGAAATAAAAAATTTAAATATTAAAAAAAAATTATAAAATCTAATGTGAAATGATAAAATAAAACTATATTACAATTAAAACATCAAACAACTCTACAATATAGGTCACCAATTTTAACAAATTTAAAATAAAATTTAACAATTTCAAATCTAATATTTCATATGAGTAAGGTAAGCAACGGGATTTTAAAAAGAAAAGTTAAATATATTAATTTTTTTAACATATTTAATATATAATGATATTTGATATAAATAAATATGTAGATATGTAATTTAATATTTAAAAATTTAAATTATAACTATTATTTAAATAAATATTATATAATATTTTTGATAAATAATATTTATGAAGATATTTCATTTTATTTTTATATATTTTATTTACTACTATTTTCATAATTTATTAATAATTCAATATATATATATATATATATATATATATATATATATATATATATATATATATATATATATATATATATATATATATATATATAACATTAAAATCAAAAATGAATTGAGTGTTATTATAACTAATAAATTGAATATTATTAGAAATATGGGATCTCAAAAAGAGAAGATACTAATAAAATTATTAAGTGTTAGTTCATAATTATTAATGAAATGTGAGATATTTATAATTTAAATGGTTAAAGTCAAGATCATTCTTTGGATGACTTTGATAGATTATATATCTCGTAGTTATGACAACTTAGCTAAAGGAAATCTCAAATTTAAATAAATGCTTACTTATCAATGGTAATTCGCTATATGTACGATAAATCATGAAAAAAATATGCCAATATATATTTAATTATGAGCTTCTTAATCAGAAAAATGTCGTGACATATCAATTTCAAAATATATTATCTTATATTTCGTATATGCTTTTATCAATTTAAATGTTTCACTTTAATAGACGATTTCATTATCTTCATTGCTTTTATGTAGTTTCACCATTATATTTGAAAAAAATATTGAAAAAAATATGTTCCAAATTCTATAATATATTCAAGATAATATAATTTATAAAATACTTTCACAAATAAAAAAAAATTATATTATATTAATCAAATAAAAATTGAATTTAAGATATTTTTATTAATATAATTAAAAATAGAAAATATTATTATATTAAATTTTATGAATTTAACCTCATAATCAAGAGGACGCGAAATTTAACATGGATTTTGATTTTTAAAGCTTTCTCGTTTACATATTAAATATTGCCGAATAAAATAAGATAAATAAGATAACAGCTTGGGGATAAAAGAAGCCGACTAAATAAGTTCGTTACCACAATTAATAATTTTCAACACAGCGTGCAAAGACTTTTACGCGAAGGTGCGAATTTTGAATAATTAAAAACAATCGAGCCGCCCATAAAATTCTAAATTGTTGAGCGCGTTTCCCATCATTAACAATTTCTAGCACGGCGTGGAAAGACCTTTACGTGGTTGAAATGTTATTTTCCCTATATAAATTAATGACATTTGTAGAGGAAGGCAAACATGGCTTCCTCCGTGCCTTCCATGGAAGCACATCTCCAACTCTATGAAATATTTCTTTCATCAGCAAAGCCCATGGCTCTTCAAGCTATTGTTTTACTGCAAATCCCTGACATTATTGCCATACATGGCCGTGAAAATCCTCTCCCTCTAGAGGACATTGCTTCGTATATTTCTGCTTCCACTAAAAAACCTGCCCACATGGGCTACCTCTTTAGAATCATGAGACTTGTAGCTTCCATGGGTGTTTTCACTGAAGAGGCCTCAGTAGCTAATGGTGGTAATCCCCAATTCAAATACGGGCTGAGGTGGAATTTTTATATATTTTTTAAATGGAAAAAATAATATGTAAATAAAATAATAATATTATAATGATAATAAATTATATGTTTTCAAATTGTATTATAATATAAAAATTGTAAATAAAATACCGTAAGATTTTTTTAATTTAAGATATTATAGATAAAATGGTAAATATTATATATATAAAAAGTATATATAAGTATTAATTTTTAATATAAAGTGAATTAGAATCTCAATTTCAATTTCATTTTTTAGCATTAAATTGTTGTGAGTTGTATTATTTTAAAAATTTGATATAGATGAGTTACAATAAAATTTCAACATTAAAAATAAAATATTGATTTTTTTTTATGGTTTCAAAGAACACTTGAAATATCAAAACATAGCATTGAAGTATTGTCTGATATGAAAAAAATATCATACATATTTTTTTTTTATAAATTATATGTTTTCAAATTGTATTATAAAATAAAAATTGTAAATAAAATACCGTAAGATTTTTTTAATTTAAGATGTTATAGAAAAAATGGTATATATATATATATATATATATATATAATATAAAGTGAATTAGAATCTCAATTTCAATTTTTTTTTTTAGCATTAAATTGTTGTGAGTTGTATTATTTTAAAAATTTGATATTAGATGAGTTACATTAAAATTTCAACATTAAAATTTAAATATTGATTTTTTTTTTTTTTTTTAATGGTTTCAAAGAACACTTAGAAATATCAAAACATAGCATTGAAGTATGGTCCGATATGAAAAAAATATTATACATATTTTTTTAATAAATTATATGTTTTCAAATTGTATTATAATATAAAAATTGTAAATAAAATACCGTAAGATTTTTTTAGTTTAAGATGTTATAGAGAAAATGGTATATATATATATAAAGTGAATTAAATTCTCAATTTCAATTTCATTTTTTAGCATTAAATTGTTGTGAGTTGTATTATTTTAAAAATTTGATATTAGATGAGTTACATTAAAATTTCAACATTAAAAATTAAATATTGAATTTTTTTTATGATTTCAAAAAACACTTAGAAATATCAAAACATAGCATTGAAGTATAACAAAATAATAACACTCTATTCTCGTAATACGTATGGTCCTTCATGATATATATATATATATGAATATATATATATATATATGAATATATATATGATATTGTTATTATTAAAAATAATATTTTAAAACAATATATAGTATTACATATTTTATATTTTAAAAATCAGTGATATGTAGATAAAAAAATTTGAAACAAATAATTAGAAGATTTTTCAGTCAAAATATCATTTCACAATTTATGATTAATCATAAAAACTAACACAAAATTCTATTTATTTAATCTCCCTCAAATTTTTTATTTAATCATATATTTCTCTTCTTCATAATGGATCAGATTTTAATTGATCAAAATATCTCTAAGAATGTTTTTCTTAAAAACCTAATAAAATATATAGTATACATATACGAATTAGTAAAATTATCGTACCTTTTTTTATAAATTATATGTTTTTAAATTGCACCATAATATAAAAATTCTAAATGAAATAAGGTACGATGTTTTTAATTTAAGATGTTATTTAATAAAAGGTAAATATTTTTAATATATTTATTGATATTTTTGATGACTTTTAAAATAAAATATCAACATTAAAAGAAATGATTGGAAAAATTATTCTGATTACAAAGAGTATTTGGAGATATCAAAACATACTATTAAATTACTCTCTCACACACAGACACACACAAAAAAACACACACACACACACACACACATATATATATATATATAAACACTCTAATTTTTTAATATTTATGGTTTTTTATGATATGAAATTTTGAGGTAAAAAAAATGGTTAAAAAATAGAAAAAATAATATATAAATAAATAAAATTTATTATTATAATTTTAAATATTAAAATCAATAAAATTTATTATATCCTTCCCATTGAACATTGTATTTTTATTATTAAAATTAATGTCTTAAAACAATATATAATATTATATATTTTATGCTTTCAAAATCCATGATTTATGTATAAATTTATATATATATATATATATATATATATATATATATATATATATATATATATATATATAAAATAAATTTTTCACTTAAAATGTCAGATCACAATTTGTGATCAATCATAACACCTAACTCAAGCTTCTATTTATTTAATGTCAAGTTTTTAATTAAAACATATGTTTCTCTTCTTCATAATAAATCAAAGTTTAGTCGATCAAAAAAATTATAACAATGTTTTCCCTAAAAATCTATTCAAATATATAGTATACAAATACATATATAAATTAGTAAAATTTTAAAAGCTAAACTTTTCACTTTTACCAAACAATCTTTCTTATCTATGCTTAAATAGAGTACAAAATAGAGTAATAAATGATAAAAATTAAACACTTAAATGATATAAATTTGAAACATATGAAATTTAAATATTAGAAAAAATAATTTATAAAAACTACTGAGTCATTTTAATGATAAAACAAAACTATATTACAATTATAACGTCAAACAACTCTTAAGTTTAAACATCTATCCTATTAATATAGCTCACTAATTTTAACAAACATAAAATAAAATTTAACAATTTCAAATCTAATATCTCATACGAGTAAGTACTAAAACTATTGTATAAACACTCCAAATAAGTTACGGGAATAAGAAAAAATAATAATAATATTTAATATAAATAAAAAAAAAAGTATGTGGATGTATAATGTAGTATATGAAATTTTAAATCATAACCATCATTGAAATAAATTAAATACATATTTTTTTGTGAATAACATTTATGAAATTATTTTATTTTATTTTATTTTAATATACTTAATTTTTAACTGTTTTCACAATTTATTTATAATTCATTACATCTATAATACACTATTTAAAATATATGTACAACCTTAAAATCCAAAATGAATTGTATTATTATAAAAAATAAAATAAATGTTATTAAAAATATTGGATCTTGAAAGGAAGATATTAATAAAATTATTAACTATTATCTCACAATTATTAATTGATTATGAGATAGCTACATATATATTTTTATATTTTATTTATTTCACTTAAGATTATATATATATATATTAATAATTTTAAATTTTGAGATGGTTGAAAGAGTGTTGTATCTTTTACCTTTAAAAAATAAAGTCTTAAAATAATATATAAGATATATTATTCTTTAGAATCCATGATATGTGGATTAACTTTTTTTTTCCAAAGAAACAATTTGATAAAGTTTTCAATTAAAATGTTATATCACAACCTATAATCAATCATAACAGTTGATTGCTTTAATTTATTTAAGTAAGCTCACGTTTTTTTAATTTAAATATATGATTTTTTCAGTTTTTTTAATTTAAACATTTATTAAAATGTTTTTCTTAAAAACCTATTCAAATATATATGCGAGTGAGCATATTTTTAAAAGAGGACCTTCTCAGTATTACCAAACAATCTTTTTTATCTATATTTAAATAGAGGTTAGAAAATAAACTAGTAAACGATAAAATATGGACACTTAAAATGATATAAATTTGAGAGACATAAGAAATTTAAATATTAAAAAAATAAAATTTAAAATCTATTAAACCGTTTTAATGATAAAATAAAATTATATTAAAATTAAAACATCAAACAAATCTAAATTTGAACATCTATTTTAACCATATAAGTCAACAATTTTAACAAACATAGATTTAAAATTTAACAATTTTAAATCTAATAACTCACATAAGTAAAATATTAAAACTATCATATGAACACCCCCTTTATGAAATTAAGAGAATATATAAAAAAAGTTTTGATTACATCCCACCCAAATAAATAAATAAATAATAAAAAATAATGTCACATAACATTAAACTCAGGAAGAGGGGACAAAATATCACTTAATTAATAAGGTTGATGACATAGTTAACCACATCGATCCATGAGCTGATGAGTAATGTTTTTACTACCCATCAAATTATCATAATCCATAGATGAAATAA
Source organism: Torreya grandis (assembly GCA_037957365.1). Lineage (NCBI taxonomy): Eukaryota > Viridiplantae > Streptophyta > Pinopsida > Cupressales > Taxaceae > Torreya > Torreya grandis. The sequence continues at coordinate 6,819,168 of JARHVA010000005.1, read as the reverse complement.
AAATGTGTGAGAAAGTTTTATCATCTTTTATTCACCATTATCAGCCTTAGATAATTATGATCAAGGTCAATAATAATCTATCATAAGATTATTACCCTCGACAATGTTGTTTGATATCCTTATGCACTTTGGTGGTCATGCAATGATTATAAGGATATTTATGTATGAAAGAATTAGAAGTAATAGTTTGAACAATGGCATGAGATATCTTATGATATAATTATGGGTTTAGTCATGGGAATTGAATTTGATGTTATATATTTTAGACTAGAAGCTGAAATATTAAATTACATATGTTTTTATGAATATATCTAAGTGAATGTTTTATTATGTAGACATGGTGCGAAGGGTGATCTTGAAGAAGATATGTCATGTAACCTTATATAATCCACAAATTTAGAATTGTAACCTAGCAATGAATTTTGTTGAACTAAAAATAACTTGGTAAATATTTCATATCAATCCAAAAGGATTAATGATGAATTGCAAACACAATATTATTAATTACAAAATTAAAAAGCTTTTAACGAACATATGGTTAACATACAAAGTCATTCACTTTCTACATATACAAATGAAGTTGATTAAAATATTTCTTTTGTAATTAGTTATAGAGTAGTGCATAAAAACACTACACTCTTTTAATCATTATGCAAGAATGCTAGATGGCACATGTATTTTTTTTAATCAAAACTACTTATTAATACATTACATGTATTTTGCATACATTATCTTTTTTTATTTTATCGATTGACATTTTTTAATAATAAAATAATGAATCAATTTTTTTAAAATATGTTTCATATTTTACCTTCTATCTTTTTAAAACTATTTGCAAGATATTTATTATTATTAACATTTAAATTGCATCTAAATTGCATAACCTTTGTGAAACTGGTAAGTATAGTTGTTACTAGACTATTTGGTGTCTTTGGATTGGAAAAATAAATCATTACTTACTTCTGCTTTAGTTTGGCCAATAATGTAAATATATAATGTATAAAATTTTCAATGGTGTTAGGAAGACCTATGTAAACCTCTTGTAAACCATTTTTTTAATTGATTAAATAATATACATGTGATCCCTTGTTAATCAAGATTATTAATTTGACAGAATTTTGGTGGTGGTGGTGGGGTTTTTTTTTGTTGGGAGGGGGTATTCAAAGTTCTTGTGTGCACCTTAATGATACAATACCCTTTTTTTAACTAAAGATATTTTAATCTCTGAGAAGATATTCATAATGATTCCCTTGCCCTGAGATCGTCATAAAACATATAAGAGTTAGATTTTATATCCATGTTTTAGCTTTAATTTCAAAGGGTACTCTTTTATTTTATTTTTATTAAATAAAAAATCATATATATTAATATATTATATTGAAGTTTTTTTCACATTTTAATTTTAGATATCTTAATGATGTTTGTTACATTACAGTCTATTGATGATAAGGTTTATTCACTTTTGGATGGGCAGTTTGAGGAGATAGTCAATAAAGATGTGACAATTGACTTGTCACATCTATAATTGATATGCACATGTGACTCCCTGGTGATAATGACTGCCAAAAATAAGGATGGAACTAGTTTTTTGAAGGACACAGGTGTTGTGAATAGTGTTTACCCAAAGGTAGTCTTAGGGCATTCATGCACACAACCATCTATGTCAACTAAGATATTTAGGCCCTTCGATAATATAATTGAAGATCTATTTTTCCATTCGACCCCTATTGGGTATGCTCTATTTGTCAAAGGTCCGTCTTGTGATTTCAATGTTGTTACAATGGGCAAATATTTCATCAAATTGGTTGGTCTCTCAAGTGGAAAACATAGTGAAAATCATATTTTATATTTTGAACACTAAAAAGGCCACTCCAATAGTGTCTTTTGAGGATGAGGCTCTCAAGGTGGTGCTCTAAAATGTATAATGATTCATGACTAAGACATTAGTGTGAATATTTGACAGATTTTTCCTAACCCTATTAATTCTTCTTCAGTGGGTCTCTGATTCATGGTGATTGTTAATGTAAAACTCTACCCATGTGCCATATGTTTCTTTATTATGGTTTTTGATAGTCTTATAAACTGTAATTTTTTTATTAAGGCCAAATCCTAGAGTTGGTTTAGCACTTCCTCTTCTTAAAACCAAGTGGTGTCCTATATTCAACCATCTTCTCAAAAGCTTTACCATCAAGCCCATATATTTTCTTCTTCAATATCTGCCCCTTCAATTTTGGGTTGAAATTTACTTGTTAGCCATAGATGAATCCTTTGGAAACATATTGGACATAAATGCTTATGCCTCTAACTTTCCCACACCACCTTTGCTTGAATTTTTATTTTTTTAATATTTATTAGGACCTTGTAGTAGTCATTTAACTGAGGGTCAAAGGTTGGTGCTAGAATCAAACCCTATATTATGAAAGGATACCCTTCAGATGTTACATATTATTTGAAATTAGACAGTTAGCCACTTCTTTCCATAGCTCCAAGCGTAATGTGAATTATTATTGGTAGAAGGATGCAAGTGTTCATCATATTAATTTTTTTTAGATAACACTCCTACTAAAACAGTAACAAAAGTTTGAAAAATTCGTTAGGATTAGAGATTAAAACTTGTATAACTCAAGATGTGACTTCGTCTTTGACCTTTAAGGAATAGTTCATAATGGATATTGAGAGAGATGGATAATAATATGGAATTAACTTGTGGGATTGTTGCCTCTTGAGGCCCATTAGTTGATATGTGTACACCTTATAGTGTTAATTCAAGGAATTCATGTAACCAAGGAAATTGGACTGTAGTGAGGATTAATAAAATAGGGAATTTCATCCCTAATCCTTCCTCCCTGATTCTACACACTTATCATATATATGGCAAGGAATGGATTTATGTTTTTTGGATCGTTTTATCTTGGATTGTTATGTAATTCTTTGCTATGATGCATCCTTTTCTAGATTTGAAGGTTGCAAGTTATGTAATTTTTAGTACTAGTTCAATATTGGTTGGGTGTTTTTTCCATTAGTTTTGTTGTTATCCTAGGATTTCTTTGCTACTCTGTAAGGATATAGTTCTCCCTTTGGAAGTTTTAGGTTATTTCATCCATGTATTTGCAATATTTTTCCCCCATGAATTTTCATCTGAGGCAAATAGGTGATATTTTAGATCAATCTGTATTATACAAAAGGGACCCTTTAACCATCAATTAATTATAAAAAAATGCTATACTATAAAGAGGGTCAATCACTATCAAAGAGACTCCTAGAAATCAAATCTATAAAATAAAAAGATTTAGAAGGATTTAAGAAAGACAAACAATACAATAGGAAACACCTCTCATGCCCATAATTAAGATGTAATCACTTGTTTTCCTAAAAAAAGTACATAAATAAATGTCAAATAAAAATTAATGGGGATCAATAATCTATAGTAGAAGTTAAGCATTCACAATTTCACTCAATAGTCTATTTAGATCCTAAACATGTTATTTTTTATTAATGCCAGTATTAAGATTGATTTTATGTCAATTATATGTTGATTTGCGAATAAAATTAGTGACTTGATTTCCTTCCCTTCTAGTATTGTTTCATTGAACATCATTAAAACCTTGAATGTGAATGTCCATGTCTTTCTTACATTCATTTAATTTCTACTACTGGAATTATTTTTTAAATGATCAACCAAAATTTTAGAATCATATTCCTAAATAATACCAATAAAATGCTTTGACTTAGTTATTAAAATAAATTGGTGAATGACCATAACCACAACATAATTATTAGAAGTAACTTTAATTCTAAATGTGATATCCATATTTATATACCAAACGAATAAGTGGAGTCACTATATTCATAAGCACCCTACAATGGGTGTTTATAACAAATTTAATGCATTACATGACTAAAATTTTAGGCATAATATTTATATAATAGGTGTTGTTCTTGTTCTTGTTTTAATTATTTAATTTCACCTAGTTTATTTATATTTATCTGGAAACTATTGAGTGGTATAAGTTTTAAGGTATTTATGTTGAATTTATTATATATTATATTGATTAAGGATGTTTTAAATTGTGGACATTAAAAGGATTTTAGAATTATAATAGAATAAAGTTTTTAGTAAATGGATATATTACATATATTCGAAATTATTTGTAAATTATAAACTTATAAATTATATCATATAATAAATATGAGAAGTTGTAGGTGGTTTATAAGGTAAGATTTATAAATCCTTTACAATTTTAATAATAAATAAGAGGATATAAATATCATATGGATATGGTTTTATTTTAAAAATGATTTTTATTTAAGAGATTGTAAATTATATAATACAATGATAATTAAAACTTAGAGAAGTTTTACAATACCCAACAATAAAAATAATATGCATATTCATAATAAATAAAAAATGTCAACATGTTAAATACACAAACCACTTTATTTATAATTTTTTTATAAAATTAAAAACAATTAAATTACATTACATAAAGAAAAGGAAATAAAAATAGAAAAAGAAACCCAAAAAAAACCAACAAAATAGACTTACAAAACATGACATCCAAACTACTAGAAAAATTAAAAAATTATATCACAAAATTAAATTAAAAAGAAGAAGAAGAAATAAGAAAGAAAAGAAAAAGATGTCTTTCCAAGCATGTCATCAATACCATTACAAATGGGTGAAGAAGAGAACCACCCAGAATTGATGCTTCCAGAATGGGATATGAAAATATTATAATTTTTTAAAAAATAAATTATATGTTTTTAAATCGTATTATAATATATTAATTAAAAATTAAGGTAATATTTTTGTGATTTAATATATTATTTAATTAAAGGTATATATTTTTCATATATACATTGGTATCAATTTTGAGTCTAAAGTAAATTAGAATCTCAATTTCATTTCTGAGTGAGTTGTATTCTTTTTAAAAATTTGATATTAGATGATTCTTATAATAAAATTTTAAGATTAAAAAAATTATTGGAAAAGTTGTTATGGTTTTTAAAAGCATTTGGAGATATCAAAATTTTGTATTTAAATACAACCTAAAAAATAAAATAGCATTCTAGTCTTGTAATAATTATGATTCTTTATGATAGAAAATTTTGAGGTAAAAACATATTGTAAAAAAAATAATATGTGAATAAATAAAATTTATTATTATAATTTTAAAGATTAAAATTAACAAAAAATATTATATTCTACTTATGGAATATTGTATCTTTATCATTAAAATTAAAATATTAAAATAACATATAAGATTAGATATTTTATGTTTTAAGAATCTATGATGTGTATTGTAATTTTATTATTAAAATTAAAGTCTTAAAACAATATATAGTATTAGATATTTTATGCTTTCAAAATCTATGACATATGCATAGTTTTTTATGGAATAAAATATTTGCTATAATTTTCAATCAAAATGTCAAATCTCAACTTTTGATCAATCATAACGCTTGACTCAAAATTTTAAGCATAAAGAAGCTCAATTTTTTTATTTAAACATATCTTTCTCTTCTTCATAATGAATCAAGGTTTAGTTGATCAAAATATCTCTAACAATGTTTTTCCTAAAATCCTAATAAAATATATAGTATACATATATGACTTAGTAAAATTTTAAAAGATAACCTTCCCACTTTTACCAAACAATCATTCTAATATATAGTTAGATATAGATTAGAAAATAATTTAATAAATGATAAAATTCGGGCACTTAAAATAACATAAATTTGGGAGACATAAGAAACTTAAATTAAAAAAAAAAAATAGATATAGATTAGAAAATAATTTAATAAATTATAAAATTTGGGCACTTAAAATAATATAAATTTGGGAGACATAAGAAATTTAAATATTAAAAAAACAAATTATAAAAGCTAGAGCAAAATGATAAAATAAAACTATATTACAATTAAAACATCAAACAACTCTAAGATTTAAACATCTATCCTATAATATAGGTCACTAATTTTAATATAGGCCCTTCAAGAATATAATTGGTGCTCTATTTTTCCATTCCACCCTTATTGGGGATGCTCTATCTGTCAAACATCCATCTTTAGATGCAACTACTGTTACAAGGGGCAAATATTTTATCAAATTGGTGGGTCTCTCAAGTGGAAAAGATAATGAAAATCATATTTAATCATTTGAACATTAAAAAGGCCACTCTAATAGTGTATTTTTAGGATGAGGCTCTCAATGTGGTGCTCTGAAATGTAGAATGGTTCATGACTAAGGGATTAGTGTGCATATTTGACAAATTCTGTCCAACCCTATTAATTCTTCTTCAGTGGGTCTCTGATTCATTGTGATTGTTAATGTAAGATATCTTATAACTCTACACATGTGCCATATGTTTCTTTATATTGGTTTTTTATAGTCTTATAGACTATAAAAATGTTATTAAGGCCAAATCCTAGAGTTGGTTTAACACATCCTCTTCTTAAAACCATGTGGTGTCCTATGTTCAAACCTCTTCTCGAAAAATTTATCATCAAGCTCATATACGTTCTTCTTCAATATCCGCCCCTTGATTTTTGGGTTGAATCTTACTTGTTAGCCATTATTGAATCCTTGGGAAATATATTGGACATAAATTCTTATGCCTCTAACTTTTCCCACACCTCCTTTTTTTGGAGTTTTGTTTGTTTTGATATTTCTTAAGACCTTTTAGTAGGCATTTAACTAAGGGTCAAAGGTTGGTAATAGAATCAAACCCTATATTATGAAAGGTTACCTTTTAGATGTTGTATATTCTTTGAAATTAGATAATTAACCACTTGTTTCCATAGCTCCAAGCACAATGTGAATTTTTATTGGTGGAGGGATGCAAGTGTTGATAATCTTACAATTTTTTCAGATAACACTCCTACTAAACCAGTAATAGAAGCTTGAAAAATTAATTAAGAGGTAGAGATTAAAGCTTCTATAACTCAAGTTGTGACTTCATCTCTGACCTTTAAGGAATATTTGATTGAGGATGTTGGGAGAGATGGTTTTTAAATGTGGAATTAACTTATGGGATTATTGCCTCTAGAGGCCGACTAGTTGATATGTGTACACCTTCTAGTGTTAATTCAAGTAATTCATGTATCCAAGAAGATTGGACTATAGTGAGGTTTAATAAAATAAGAAATTTCATCCCTAATTCTTCCTCCTTGATTCTACACTCTTATCATATAGAGGGCAAGGGATGGATTTAGTTTTTCTAGATGGTTTTATCTTGGATTGTTATGTAATTAATTTTTATGATGCATCCTTTTCTAGATTTGAAGGTTGAAGGTTATGTATTTCTTAGTACTATTTCAATATTGGTTGGGTGTTTTTTACATTAGTTTTTTTTTTTTTAATCCTAGGATTTCTTTGGTACTCTTTAAGGATATAGTTCTCCCATTGGTAGTTTTAGGTTATTTCATCCATGTTTTAGCAATATTATTCCCCCATGAATTTTCATCTGAGGCAAATCGATGAGTTTTTAGATCAATCCTTATTATAAGTAAAGGACCCTTTAACCATCAATTAATTGTAATAAAAACACTATACTATAAACAGGTTCATTCACTGTCAAAGAGACTCCTAGAAATCAAATCTATAAAAATAAAAAAGATTTATAAGGATTTAAGAAAGACAAATGATACAATAGGAAACAACTCTCATACCCATAATTAAGATATAATTACTTGTTTTCCTAAAAAAAAGTACATAAATAAAGCCGCCCATAAAATTCTAAATTGTTGAGCGCGTTTCCCATCATTAACAATTTCTAGCACGGCGTGGAAAGACCTTTACGTGGTTGAAATGTTATTTTCCCTATAAATTAATGACATTTGTAGAGGAAGGCAAACATGGCTTCCTCCGTGCCTTCCATGGAAGCACATCTCCAACTCGATGAAATATTTCTTTCATCAGCAAAGCCCATGGCTCTTCAAGCTATTGTTTTACTGCAAATCCCTGACATTATTGCCATACATGGCCGTGAAAATCCTCTCCCTCTAGAGGACATTGCTTCGTATATTTCTGCTTCCACTAAAAAACCTGCCCACATGGGCTACCTCTTTAGAATCATGAGACTTGTAGCTTCCATGGGTGTTTTCACTGAAGAGGCCTCAGTAGCTAATGGTGGTAATCCCCAATTCAAATACGGGCTGAGGTGGAATTTTTATATATTTTTTAAATGGAAAAAATAATATGTAAATAAAATAATAATATTATAATGATAATAAATTATATGTTTTCAAATTGTATTATAATATAAAAATTGTAAATAAAATACCGTAAGATTTTTTTAATTTAAGATGTTATAGAAAAAATGGTATATATATATATATATATATATATATATATATATATATATATATATATATATATATATATATATATATATATATATATATATATATACTAGTATTAATTTTTAATATAAAGTGAATTAGAATCTCAATTTCAATTTCATTTTTTAGCATTAAATTTTTGTGAGTTGTATTATTTTAAAAATTTGATATTAGATGAGTTACAATAAAATTTCAACATTAAAAATAAAATATTGAATTTTTTTTTATGGTTTCAAAGAAGACTTTGAAATATCAAAACATAGCATTGAAGTATGGTCCGATATGAAAAAAATATCATGCATATTTTTTTTTATAAATTATATGTTTTCAAATTGTATTATAATATAAAAATTGTAAATAAAATACCGTAAGATTTTTTTAATTTAAGATGTTATAGAAAAAATGGTAAATATTTTATAAATATATATATATATATAAAGTGAATTAGAATCTCAATTTCAATTTCATTTTTTAGCATTAAATTTTTGTGAGTTGTATTATTTTAAAAATTTGATATTAGATGAGTTACAATAAAATTTCAACATTAAAAGTAAAATATTGAATTTTTTTTTATGGTTTCAAAGAACACTTAGAAATATCAAAACATAACATTGAAGTATGGTCCGATATGAAAAAAATATCATACACATTTTTTTTTTATAAATTATATGTTTTCAAATTGTATTATAATATAAAAATTGTAAATAAAATACCGTAAGATTTTTTTAAATTAAGATGTTATAGAAAAAATGGTATATATATATATATATATATATATATATATATATATATATATATATATAAAGTGAATTAGAATCTCAATTTCAATTTCATTTTTTAGCATTTAATTGTTGTGAGTTGTATTATTTTAAAAATTTGATATTAGATGAGTTACATTAAAATTTCAACATTAAAAATTAAATACTGAATTTTTTTTAATGGTTTCAAAGAACACTTAGAAATATCAAAACATGGCATTGAAGTATGGTACGATATGAAAAAAATATTATACATATTTTTTTTATAAATTATATGTTTTCCTATTGTATTATAATATAAAAATTGTAAATAAAATACCGTAAGATTTTTTTAATTTAAGATGTTATAGAAAAAATGGTATATATATATATATATATATATATATATATATATATATATATATATATATATAAAGAGAATTAAAATCTCAAATTCAATTTCATTTTTTAGCATTAAATTGTTGTGAGTTGTATTATTTTAAAAATTTGATATTAGATGAGTTACATTAAAATTTCAACATTAAAAATTAAATATTGATTTTTTTTTTTATGGTTTCAAAGAACACTTAGAAATATCAAAACATAGCATTGAAGTATAACAAAATAATAACACTCTATTCTCGTAATACGTATGGTCCTTCATTATATATATATGATATTGTTATTATTAAAATTAATATTTTAAAACAATATATAGTATTACATATTTTATATTTTAAAAATCAGTGATATGTAGATAAAAAAAATTTGAAACAAATAATTAGAAGATTTTTCAGTCAAAATATCATTTCACAATTTATGATTAATCATAAAAACTAACACAAAATTCTATTTATTTAATCTCCCTCAAGTTTTTTATTTAATCATATATTTCTCTTCTCCATAATGGATCAGATTTTAATTGATCAAAATATCTCTAAGAATGTTTTTCTTAAAAACCTAATAAAATATATAGTATACATATACGAATTAGTAAAATTATCATACCTTTTTTTATAAATTATATGTTTTTAAATTGCACCATAATATAAAAATTCTAAATGAAATAAGGTACGATCTTTTTAATTTAAGATGTTATTTAATAAAAGGTAAATATTTTTCTTATATTTATTGATAATCTAGATGACTTTTAAAATAAAATATCAACATTAAAAGAAATGATTGGAAAAATTATTCTGATTACAAAGAGTATTTGGAGATATCAAAACATACTATTAAATTTCTCTCTCTCTCACACACACACAAACACACACACACACACACACACACACACACACACACACACACACACACACACACACACACACACACACACACACACACACACACACACACACACACACACACACACACACACACACACACACACACACACACACACACACACACATATATAACTCTAATTTTTTAATATTTATGGTTTTTTATGATATAAAATTTTGAGGTAAAAAAATGGTTAAAAAACTGAAAAAATAATATATAAATAAATAAAATTTATTATTATAATTTTAAATATTAAAATCAATAAAATTTATTATATCCTTCCCATTGAACATTGTATTTTTATTATTAAAATTAATGTCTTAAAACAATATATAATATTATATATTTTATGCTTTCAAAATCCATGATTTATGTATAAATTTAAAAATATATATATATTTAATAAATTTTTCACTTAAAATGTCAGATCACAATTTGTGATCAATCATAACACCTAACTCAAGCTTCTATTTATTTAATGTCAAGTTTTTAATTAAACCACATGTTTCTCTTCTTCATAATAGATCAAAGTTTAGTCGACCCAAAAAATTATAACAATGTTTTCCCTAAAAATCTATTCAAATATATGGTATACAAATACATATATAAATTAGTAAAATTTTAAAAGCTAAACTTGTCACTTTTACTAAACAATCTTTCTTATCTATGCTTAAATAGAGTACAAAATAGAGTAATAAATGATAAAAATGAAACACTTAAATGATATAAATTTGAAACATATGAAATTTAAATATTAGAAAAAATAATTTATAAAAACTATCGAGTCATTTTAATGATAAAACAAAACTATATTACAATTATAATGTCAAACAACTCTTAAGTTTGAACTTCTATCCTACTAATATAGCTCACTAAATTTAACAAAAATAAAATAAAATTTAACAATTTCAAATCTAATATCTCATATGAGTAAGTACTAAAACTACTGTATAAACACTCCAAATAAGTTACGGGAATAAGAAAAAAAAAAATAATATTTAATATAAATAAAAAAAAAGTATGTGGATGTATAATGTAATATATGAAATTTTAAATCATAACCATCATTGAAATAAATTAAATACATATTTTTTATAAAAAACATTTATGAAATTAATTTATTTTATTTTATTTTAATATACTTAATATTTAACTGTTTTCATAATTTATTTATAATTCATTACATCTATAATACACTATTTAAAATATATGTACAACCTTAAAATCCAAAATGAATTGTATTATTATAAAAAATAAAATAAATGTTATTAAAAATATTGGATCTTGAAAGGAAGCTATTAATAAAATTATTAACTATTATCTCACAATTATTAATTGATTATGAGATAACTACATATATATTTTTATATTTTATTTATTTCACTTAAGATTATATATATATATATATATATATATATATATATATATATATATATATATATATATATATATATATATATATATATAATATTAATAATTTTAAATTTTGAGATGGTTGAAAGAGTGTTGTATCTTTACCTTTAAAAAAATAAAGTCTTAAAATAACATATAAGATATATTATTCTTTAGAATCCATGATATGTGGATTAACTTTTTCTTCCAAAGAAACAATTTGATAAAGTTTTCAATTAAAATGTTATATCACAACCTATAATCAATCATTACAGTTGACTGCTTTAATTTATTTACGTAAGCTCACGTTATTTTTATTTAAATATATGATTTTTTCAGTTTTTTTTAATTTAAAAATTTATTAAAATGTTTTTCTTAAAAACCTATTCAAATATATATGTGAGTGAGCATATTTTTAAAAGAGGACCTTCTCACTATTACCAAACAATCTTTTTTATCTATATTTAAATAGGGGTTAGAAAATAAACTAGTAAACGATAAAACATGGACACTTAAAATGATATAAATTTGAGAGACATAAGAAATTTAAATATTAAAAAAATAAAATTTAAAATCTATTAAACTGTTTTAATGATAAAATAAAATTATATTAAAATTAAAACATCAAACAAATATAAATTTGAACATCTATTTTAACCATATAAGTCAACAATTTTAACAAACGTAGATTTAAAATTTAACAATTTTAAATCTAATAACTCACATAAGTAAAATATTAAAACTATCATATGAACACCCCCTTTATGAAATTAAGAGAATATACAAAAAAGTTTTGATTACATCCCACCCAAATAAATGAATAAATAAATAATAAAAAATAATGTCACATAACATTAAACTCAGGAGAGGGGACAAAATATCACTTAGTTAATAAGGTTGATGACCTAGTTAACCACATCGATCCATGAGCTGATGAGTAATGTTTTTACTACCCATCAAATTATCATAATCCATAAATGAAATAAAAATGTGTGAGAAAGTTTTATCATCTTTTATTCACCATTATCAGCCTTAGATAATTATGATCAAGGTCAATAATAATCTATCATAAGATTATTACCCTCGACAATGTTGTTTGATATCCTTATGCACTTTGGTGATCATGCAATGATTATAAGGATATGTATGTATGAAAGAATTAGAAGTAATAGTTTGAACAATGGCATGAGATATCTTATGATATAATTATGGCTTTAGTCATGGGAGTTGAATTTGATGTTATATATTTTAGAGTAGACGCTGAAATATTAACTTACATATGTTTTTATGAATATATCTAAGTGAATGTTTTATTATGTATACATGGTGCAAAGGGTGTTCTTGAAGAAGATATGTCATGTAACCTTATAATCCACAAGTTTAGAATTGTACCCTAGCAATGAATTTTGTTGAACTGAAAATAACTTGGTAAATATTTCATATCAATCCAAAAGGATTAATGATGAATTGCAAACACAATATTATTAATTACAAAATAAAAAATCTTTTAACGAACATATGGTTAACATACAGAGTCATTCACTTTCTACAAATACAAATGAAGCTGATTAAAATATTTCTTTTGTAATTAGTTATAGAGTAGTGAATAAAAACACAACACTCTTTTAATCATTATGCAAGAATGCTAGATGGCACATGTATTTTTTTAATCAAAACTACTTATTAATACATTACATGTATTTTGCATACATTATCTTTTTTTGCTTTATCGATTGACATTTTTTAATAATAAAAAAATGAATGAATTCTTTTTAAATATATTTTCATATTTTACCTTCTATCTTTTTAAAACTATTTACAAGATATTTATTATTATTAACATTTAAATTGCATCTACATTGCATAACCTTTGTGAAACTGGTAAGTATGGTTGTTACTAGACTATTTGGTGTCTTTGGATTGGAAAAATATATCATTACTTACTTCTGCTTCAGTTTGGCCAATAACGTAAATATATAATGTATAAAATTTTCAATGGTGTTAGGAAGACCTATGTAAACCTCTTGTAAACCATTTTTTTAATTGATTAAATAATATACATGTGATCCCTTGTTAATCAAGATTATTAATTTGACAGAATTTTGGTGGTGGTGGTGGTTTTTTTTTTGTTTTGTTGGGAGGGGGTCTTCAAAGTTCTTGTGTGCACCTTCATGATACAATACCCTTTTTTTAACTAAAGATATTTTAATCTCTGAGAAGATATCCATAATGATTCCCTTGCCCTGAGATCGTCATAAAACATATAAGAGTTAGATTTAATATCCATGTTTTAGCTTTAATTTCAAAGGGTACTCTTTTCTCTTATTTTTTATTTTATTTTTATTAAATAAAAAATGATATATATTAATATATTATATTGAAGTTTTTTTCACATTTTAATTTTAGATATCTTAATGATGTTTGTTACATTACAGTCTATTGATGTTAAGGTTTATTCACTTTTGGATGGGCAATTTGAGGAGATAGTCAGCAAAGATGTGACAATTGACTTGTCACATCTGTAATTGCTATGTACATGTGACTCTCTGGTGATAATGACCACTAAAAATAAGGATGGAACTAGTTTTTTGAAGGACACATGTGTTGTGAATGGTGTTTACCCAAAGGTAGTCTTAGGGCATTCATGCACACAACCATCTATGTCAACTAAGATATTTAGGCCCTTCGATAATATAATTGAAGATCTATTTTTCCATTCCACCCCTATTAGGTATGCTCTATATGTCAAAGGTCCATCTTGTGATTTCAATGTTGTTACAATGGGCAAATATTTCATCAAATTGGTTGGTCTCTCAAGTGGAAAAGATAGTGAAAATCATATTTAATATTTTGAACACTAAAAAGGCCACTCCAATAGTGTCTTTTGAGGATGAGGCTTTCAAGGTGGTGCTCTAAAATGTATAATGATTCATGACTAAGACATTAGTGTGGATATTTGACAGATTTTTCCTAACCCTATTAATTCTTCTTCAGTGGGTCTTTGATTCATGGTGATTGTTAATGTAAGACTCTACCCATGTGCCATATGTTTCTTTATTATGGTTTCTGATAGTCTTATAGACTGTAAAATTTTTATTAAGGCCAAATCCTAGAGTTGGTTTAGCACTTCCTCTTCTTAAAACCAAGTGGTGTCCTATATTCAACCATCTTCTCAAAATTTTTACCATCAAGCCCATATATTTTCTTCTTCAATATCCACCCCTTCAATTTTGGGTTGAAATTTACTTGTTAGCCATAGATGAATCCTTTGGAAATATATTGGACATAAATGCTTATGCCTCTAACTTTTCCCACACCACCTTTGCTTGAATTTTTATTTTTTTAATATTTATTAGGACCTTGTAGTAGTCATTTAACTGAGGGTCAAAGGTTGGTGCTAGAATCAAACCCTATATTATGAAAGGATACCCTTCAGATGTTACATATTATTTGAAATTAGATATTTAGCCACTTCTTTCCATAGCTC
The DNA here is from genome assembly GCA_037957365.1 of Torreya grandis. Classification (NCBI taxonomy): domain Eukaryota; kingdom Viridiplantae; phylum Streptophyta; class Pinopsida; order Cupressales; family Taxaceae; genus Torreya; species Torreya grandis. The sequence continues at coordinate 6,803,925 of JARHVA010000005.1, read as the reverse complement.
CAAGCGTAATGTGAATTCTTATTGGTAGAAGGATGCAAGTGTTGATCATATTAATTTTTTTTTAGATAACACTCCTACTAAAACAGTAACAGAAGTTTGAAAAATTCATTAGGAGTAGAGATTAAAACTTGTCTAACTCGAGATGTGACTTCATCTTTGACCTTTAAGGAATAGTTCATAATGGATATTGAGAGAGATGGTTTTTAAATATGGAATTAACTTATGGGATTGTTGCCTCTTAAGGCCCACTAGTTGATATGTGTAAACCTTATAGTGTTAATTCAAGGAATTCATGTAACCAAGGAAATTGGACAGTAGTGAGGATTAATAAAATAGGGAATTTCATCCCTAATCCTTCCTCCCTGATTCTACACTCTTATCATATATATGGCAAGGAATGGATTTATGTTTTTTGGATCGTTTTATCTTGGATTGTTATGTAATTCTTTGTTATGATGCATCCTTTTCTAGATTTGAAGGTTGAAAGTTATGTAATTTTTAGTACTAGTTCAATATTGGTTGGGTTTTTTTTCCATTAGTTTTGTTGTTATCCTAGGATTTCTTTGCTACTCTGTAAGGATATAGTTCTCCCTTTGGAAGTTTTAGGTTATTTCATCCATGTTTTAGCAATATTTTTCCCCCATGAATTTTCATCTGAGGCAAATAGGTGATATTTTAGATCAATCTGTATTATACAAAAGGGACCCTTTAACCATCAATTAATTACAAAAAAATGCTATACTATAAAGAGGGTCAATCACTATCAAAGAGACTCCTATAAATCAAATCTATAAAATAAAAATATTTAGAAGGATTTAAGAAAGACAAACAATACAATAGGAAACACCTCTCATGCCCATAATTAAGATATAATCACTTGTTTTCCTAAAAAAAGTACATAAATAAATGTCAAATAAAAATTAATGAGGATCAATAATCTATACTAGAAGTTAAGTAAGCATTCACAATTTCACTCAATACTCTATTTAGATCCTAAACATGTTATTTTTTATTAATGCCAATATTAAGATTGATTTTATGTCAATTATATGTTGATTTGCAAATAAAATTAGTGACTTGATTTCCTTCCCTTCTAGTATGGTTTCATTGAACATCATTAAAACCTTGAATGTGAATGTCCATGTCTTTCTTACATTCATTTAATTTCTACTACTGGAATTATTTTTTAAATGATCAACCAAAATTTTAGAATCATATTCCTAAATAATACCAATAAAATGCTTTGACTTAGTTATTAAAATAAATTGGTGAATGACCATAACCACAACATAATTATTAGAAGTAACTTTAATTCTAAATGTGATATCCATATTTATATACCAAACGAATAAGTGGAGTCACTATATTCATAAGCACCCTACAACGGGTGTTTATAACAAATTTAATGCATTACATGCCTAAAATTTTAGGCATAATCTTTCTATAATAGGTGTTGTTCTTGTTCTTGTTTTAATTATTTAATTTCACCTAGTTTATTTATATTTATTTGGAAACTATTGAGTGGTATAAGTTTTAAGGTATTTATGTTGAATTTATTATATATTATATTGGTTAAGGATGTTTTAAATTGTGGACATTAAGAGGATTTTAGAATTATAATAGAATAAAGTTTTTAGTAAATGGATATATTACATATATTCAAAATTATTTGTAAATTATAAACTTATAAATTATATCATATAGTAAATATGAGAAGTTTTAGGTGGTTTATAAGGTAAGGTTTAGAAATCCTATACAATTTTAATAATAAATAAGAGGATATAAATATCATATGGATATGGTTTTATTTAAAAAATGATTTTTATTTAAGAGATTGTAAATTATATAATACAATGATAATTAAAATTTAGAGAAGTTTTACAATACCATACAATAAAAATAATATGCATATTCATATTAAATAGAAAATGTCAACATGTAAAATACACAAACCACTTTATTTATAATTTTTTTATAAAATTAAAAACAATTAAATTACATTACATAAAGAAAAGGAAATAAAAATAGAAAAAGAAACCCAAAAAAAACCAACAAAATAGACTTACAAAACATGACATCCAAACTACTAGAAAAATTAAAAAATTATATCACAAAATTAAATTAAAAAGAAGAAGAAGAAATAAGAAAGAAAAGAAAAAGATGTCTTTCCAAGCATGTCATCAATACCATTACAAATGGGTGAAGAAGAGAACCACCCAAAATTGATGCTTCCAGAATGGGATATGAAAATATTATAATTTTTTAAAAAATAAATTATATGTTTTTAAATCGTATTATAATATATTAATTAAAAATTAAGTAAGGTAATATTTTTGTGATTTAATATATTATTTAATTAAAGGTATATATTTTTCATATATACATTGGTATCAATTTTGAGTCTAAAGTAAATTAGAATCTCAATTTCATTTCTGAGTGAGTTGTATTCTTTTTAAAAATTTGATATTAGATGATTCTTATAATAAAATTTTAAGATTAAAAAAATTATTGGAAAAGTTGTTATGGTTTTTAAAAGCATTTGGAGATATCAAAATTTCGTATTAAAATATAACCTAAAAAATAAAATAGCATTCTAGTCTTGTAATAATTATGATTCTTTATGATTGAAAATTTTGAGGTAAAAACATATTGTAAAAAAAATAATATGTGAATAAATAAAATTTATTACTATAATTTTAAAGATTAAAATTAACAAAAAATATTATATTCTACTTATGGAATATTGTATCTTTATCATTAAAATTAAAATATTAAAATAACATATAACATTAGATATTTTATGTTTTAAGAATCTATGATGTGTATTGTAATTTTATAATTAAAATTAAAGTCTTAAAACAATATATTGTATTAGATATTTTATGCTTTCAAAATCTATGACATATGCATAGTTTTTTATGGAATAAAATATTTGCTATAATTTTCAATCAAAATGTCAAATCTCAACTTTTGATCAATCATAACGCTTGACTCAAAATTTTAAGCATAAAGAAGCTCAAGTTTTTTATTTAAACATATGTTTCTCTTCTTCATAATAAATCAAGGTTTAGTTGATCAAAATATCTCTAACAATGTTTTTCCTAAAATCCTAATAAAATATATAGTATACATATATGACTTAGTAAAATTTTAAAAGATAACCTTCCCACTTTTACCAAACAATCATTCTAATATATAATTAGATATAGATTAGAAAATAATTTAATAAATGATAAAATTTAGGCACTTAAAATAACATAAATTTGGGAGACATAAGAAACTTAAATTTAAAAAAAATTAGATATAGATTAGAAAATAATTTAATAAATTATAAAATTTGGGAACTTAAAATAATATAAATTTGGGAGACATAAGAAATTTAAATATTAAAAAAAAACAAATTATAAAATCTAGAGCAAAATGATAAAATAAAACTATATTACAATTAAAACATCAAACAACTCTAAGATTTAAACATCTATCCTATAATATAGGTCACTAATTTTAATATAGGCCCTTCAAGAATATAATTGGTTCTCTATTTTTCCATTCCACCCTTATTGGGGATGCTCTATCTGTGAAACATCCATCTTTAGATGCAACTACTGTTACAAAGGGCAAATATTTTATCAAATTGGTGGGTCTCTCAAGTGGAAAAGATAATGAAAATCATATTTAATCATTTGAACATTAAAAAGGCCACTCTAATAGTGTATTTTTAGGATGAGGCTCTCAATGTGGTGCTCTGAAATGTAGAATGGTTCATGACTAAGGGATTAGTGTGCATATTTGACAAATTCTGTCCAACCCTATTAATTCTTCTTCAGTGGGTATCTGATTCAATGTGATTGTTAATGTAAGATATCTTATAACTCTACACATGTGCCATATGTTTCTTTATATTGGTTTTTTATAGTCTTATAGACTATAAAAATGTTATTAAGGCCAAATCCTAGAGTTGGTTTAACACATCCTCTTCTTAAAACCAAGTGGTGTCCTATGTTCAAACCTCTTCTCGAAAGCTTTATCATCAAGCCCCTAAACGTTCTTCTTCAATATCTGCCCCTTGATTTTTGGGTTGAATCTTACTTGTTAGCCATTATTGAATCCTTGGGAAATATATTGGACATAAATTCTTATGCCTCTAACTTTCCCACACCACCTTTTCTTGGTGTTTTGTTTGTTTTGATATTTCTTAAGACTTTTTAGTAGGCATTTAACTAAGGGTCAAAGGTTGGTAATAGAATGAAACCCTATATTATGAAAGGTTACCCTTCAAATGTTGTATATTCTTTGAAATTAGATAATTAACCACTTGTTTCCATAGCTACAAGCACAATGTGAATTTTTATTGGTGGAGGGATGCAAGTGTTGATAATCTTACAATTTTTTCAGATAACACTCATACTAAACCAATAATAGAAGCTTGAAAAATTAATTAAGAGGTAGAGATTAAAGCTTCTATAACTCAAGCTGTGACTTCATCTCTGACCTTTAAGGAATATTTGATTGAGGATTTTGGGAGAAATGGTTTTTAAATGTGGAATTAACTTATGGGATTATTGCCTCTAGAGGCTGACTAGTTGATATGTGTACACCTTCTAGTGTTAATTCAAGTAATTCATGTATCCAAGAAGATTGGACTATAGTGAGGTTTAATAAAATAAGAAATTTCATCCCTAATTCTTCCTCCTTGATTCTACACTCTTATCATATAGAGGGCAAGGGATGGATTTAGTTTTTCTAGATGGTTTTATCTTGGATTTTTATGTAATTATTTTTTATGATGCATCCTTTTCTAGATTTGAAGGTTGAAGGTTATGTATTTCTTAGTACTATTTCAATATTGGTTGGGTGTTTTTTACATTAGTTTTTTTTTTAATCCTAGGATTTCTTTGGTACTCTTTAAGGATATAGTTCTACCTTTGGTAGTTTTAGGTTATTTCATCCATGTTTTAGCAATATTATTCCCCCATGATTTTTCATCTGAGGCAAATCGATGAGTTTTTAGATCAATCCTTATTATAGGTAAGGGACCCTTTAACCATCAATTAATTGTAATAAAAACACTATACTATAAACAGGGTCATTCACTGTCAAAGAGACTCCTAGAAATCAAATCTATAAAAATAAAAAAGATTTATAAGCATTTAAGAAAGACAAATGATACAATAGGAAACAACTCTCATGCCCATAATTAAGATATAATTACTTTTTTTCCTAAAAAAATTACATAAATAAATGTCAAAAAAAATTTAATGGGGATCAATAATCTATAGAAGAAGTTAAGTCAACATTCACAATTTCACTAAATGCTTTGTTTAGATCCTAAACTTGTTATTTTTTATTAATGCCAGTATCAAGATTGAATTTATGTCAATTATATATTGAATTGGGAACAATATTAGCAACTTGATTTCCTTCCCTTCTATTATGGTTCCATTAAACATCGTTAAAACCTTGAATGTGAATGTCCATGTCTTTCTTACATTCATTCAATTTATACTACTGGAATTGTTGTTGAAATGATCAACTAAAATTTTAGAATCATATTCCTAAATAATACCAATAAAATGCTTTGACTTAATTATTAAACTAAATTGGAGAATGACCATAACCTCAACATAATTATTAGAATTAACTTCAATTCTAAATGTGATATCTATATTTATATACTAAATGAATAATTGGAGTCACTATATTCATAAGCACCCTACAATGGGTGTTTATAAAAAAATTAATGTGTTACATGTGTAAAATTTTAGGCATAATCTTTTTATAATAAGTGTTGTTCTTGTTGTTGTTTTAAGTATTTAATTTCATCTATTTTATGTATATTTTTTTAGAAATTATTGAGTGGTATAAGTTTTAAGGTATTTATGTTGAATTTATTATTTATTATATTGATGAAAGATGTTTTAACTTGTGGACATTAAAATTATTTTAGAATTATAATATAATGAAGTTTTTAGTAAATGGATATATTGCTTATATTAAAAATTATTTGTAAGGTAAAAACTTATAAATTATATCATATATCATATAATAAATATGAGAAGTTATAGGTGGTTTATAAGGTAAGATTTAGAAATTTTATAAAATTTTGCTAATAGAGAAGAGGATATAAATATCATATGGATATGGTTTTATTTGTAAAATGATTTTAAATTAGAAGATTGTAAATTATATCATACAATGATGATTAAAACTTAAAGAAGTTTTACAATACCAAAAAAAAAAAATTCATGTTCATATTAAATAAAAAATGTCAACATGTTAAATACACAAACCACGTTATTTATAATTTTTTAAAAAATTAAAAATAAGTAAATTACATCACGTAAGGAAAAGGAAAAAAAATAGAAAGAAAAACAAAAAAAAAACAAAACAGAATAGACTTACAAAACATGACATCCAAACTATTAACAAAATTGAAAAATTATAAATTATATGAAAAAATTAAATTAAAAAGAAGAAGAAGAAATAAGAAAGAAAATTAAAAAAATGTCTTTCCAAGCATGTCATCAATGACATTACAAATGGGTTATCAAGAGAACCACCTATAATTGATGCGTCCAGAGTGGGATATGAAAATATTATAATGTGTTTTTTAATAAATTATATGTTTTTAAAATACATTATAATATAATAATTAAAAATGTATTAAGGTAATATGTTTGTGATTTAAGATGTTTAATTAAAGGCATATATTTGATATTAGGTAATATATTTGAGTGAGTTGTATTCTTTTTAAAAATTTGATATTAGATTGTTTTTATAAAATAATTTTAAGACAAAAAAAATGATTTTAAAAGTTTTTATGGTTTTTAAAATCATTTTGAGATATTAAAATTTAATATTAAAATACAACTTAAAAAATTAAAATAACATTTTAATCTTGTAATAATTATGATTTTTTATGATAGAGAATTTTGAGGTAAAAAATGTTGTAAAAAATTTAAAAAAAAATATTTGAATTAAAAAAATTATTATTATAATTTTAAAGATTAAAATTAACAAAATTTATTATATTCTACTTATGGAATATTATATCTTTATCATTAAAATTAAAGTATTAAAATAACATATAATATTAGATATTTTACGCTGTAAGAATCTATGATATGTGTATTATATCGTTATTATTAAAATTAAAGTATTAAAACAATATATAGTATTAGATATTTTATGCTTTCAAAATTTAGGATATATGCATAGTTTTTTTTTGGAATAAAATATTTGTTAAAATTTTCAATCAAAATAAAATATATAGTATACATATATGACTGAGTAAATTTTTTAAAGATAACCTTCCCACTTAGATATAGATTATAAAATAATGTAATGAATGATAAAATTCAAACACTTAAAATAATATATATTTGAGAGAAATAAAAAATTTAAATATTAAAAAAAAATTATAAAATCTAATGTGAAATGATAAAATAAAACTATATTACAATTAAAAAATCAAACAACTCTACAATATAGGTCACCAATTTTAACAAATTTAAAATAAAATTTAACAATTTCAAATCTAATATTTCATATGAGTAAGGTAAGCAACGGGATTTTAAAAAGAAAAGTTAAATATATTAATTTTTTTAACATATTTAATATATAATGATATTTGATATAAATAAATATGTAGATATGTAATTTAATATTTAAAAATTTAAATTATAACTATTATTTAAATAAATATTATATAATATTTTTGATAAATAATATTTATGAAGATATTTCATTTTATTTTTATATATTTTATTTACTACTATTTTCATAATTTATTAATAATTCAATATATATATATATATATATATATATATATATATATATATATATATATATATATAACATTAAAATCAAAAATGAATTGAGTGTTATTATAACTAATAAATTGAATATTATTAGAAATATGGGATCTCAAAAAGAGAAGATACTAATAAAATTATTAAGTGTTACTTCATAATTATTAATGAAATGTGAGATATTTATAATTTAAATGGTTAAAGTCAAGATCATTCTTTGGATGACTTTGATAGATTATATATCTCGTAGTTATGACAACTTAGCTAAAGGAAATCTCAAATTTAAATAAATGCTTACTTATCAATGGTAATTCGCTATATGTACGATAAATCATGAAAAAAATATGCCAATATATATTTAATTATGAGCTTCTTAATCAGAAAAATGTCGTGACATATCAATTTCAAAATATATTATCTTATATTTCGTATATGCTTTTATCAATTTAAATGTTTCACTTTAATAGACGATTTCATTATCTTCATTGTTTTTATGTAATTTCACCATTATATTTGAAAAAAATATGTTCCAAATTCTATAATATATATTCAAGATAATATAATTTATAAAATACTTTCACAAATTAAAAAAAAATCTATTATATTAATCAAATAAAGATTGAATTTAAGATATTTTTATTAATATAATTAAAAATAGAAAATATTATTATATTAAATTTTATGAATTTAACCTCATAATCAAGAGGACGCGAAATTTAAAGCTTTCTCGTTTACATATTAAATATTGCCGAATAAAATAAGATAAATAAGATAACAGCTTGGGGATAAAAGAAGCCGACTAAATAAGTTCGTTACCACAATTAATAATTTTCAACACAGCGTGCAAAGACTTTTACGCGAAGGTGCGAATTTTGAATAATTAAAAACAATCGAGCCGCCCATAAAATTCTAAATTGTTGAGCGCGTTTCCCATCATTAACAATTTCTAGCACGGCGTGGAAAGACCTTTACGTGGTTGAAATGTTATTTTCCCTATATAAATTAATGACATTTGTAGAGGAAGGCAAACATGGCTTCCTCCGTGCCTTCCATGGAAGCACATCTCCAACTCTATGAAATATTTCTTTCATCAGCAAAGCCCATGGCTCTTCAAGCTATTGTTTTACTGCAAATCCCTGACATTATTGCCATACATGGCCGTGAAAATCCTCTCCCTCTAGAGGACATTGCTTCGTATATTTCTGCTTCCACTAAAAAACCTGCCCACATGGGCTACCTCTTTAGAATCATGAGACTTGTAGCTTCCATGGGTGTTTTCACTGAAGAGGCCTCAGTAGCTAATGGTGGTAATCCCCAATTCAAATACGGGCTGAGGTGGAATTTTTATATATTTTTTAAATGGAAAAAATAATATGTAAATAAAATAATAATATTATAATGATAATAAATTATATGTTTTCAAATTGTATTATAATATAAAAATTGTAAATAAAATACCGTAAGATTTTTTTAATTTAAGATATTATAGATAAAATGGTAAATATTATATATATAAAAAGTATATATAAGTATTAATTTTTAATATAAAGTGAATTAGAATCTCAATTTCAATTTCATTTTTTAGCATTAAATTGTTGTGAGTTGTATTATTTTAAAAATTTGATATAGATGAGTTACAATAAAATTTCAACATTAAAAATAAAATATTGATTTTTTTTTATGGTTTCAAAGAACACTTGAAATATCAAAACATAGCATTGAAGTATTGTCTGATATGAAAAAAATATCATACATATTTTTTTTTTATAAATTATATGTTTTCAAATTGTATTATAAAATAAAAATTGTAAATAAAATACCGTAAGATTTTTTTAATTTAAGATGTTATAGAAAAAATGGTATATATAATATAAAGTGAATTAGAATCTCAATTTCAATTTTTTTTTTTAGCATTAAATTGTTGTGAGTTGTATTATTTTAAAAATTTGATATTAGATGAGTTACATTAAAATTTCAACATTAAAATTTAAATATTGATTTTTTTTTTTTTTTTTAATGGTTTCAAAGAACACTTAGAAATATCAAAACATAGCATTGAAGTATGGTCTGATATGAAAAAAATATTATACATATTTTTTTAATAAATTATATGTTTTCAAATTGTATTATAATATAAAAATTGTAAATAAAATACCGTAAGATTTTTTTAGTTTAAGATGTTATAGAGAAAATGGTATATATATATATAAAGTGAATTAAATTCTCAATTTCAATTTCATTTTTTAGCATTAAATTGTTGTGAGTTGTATTATTTTAAAAATTTGATATTAGATGAGTTACATTAAAATTTCAACATTAAAAATTAAATATTGAATTTTTTTTATGATTTCAAAAAACACTTAGAAATATCAAAACATAGCATTGAAGTATAACAAAATAATAACACTCTATTCTCGTAATACGTATGGTCCTTCATGATATATATATATATATATATATATATATATATATGAATATATATATGATATTGTTATTATTAAAAATAATATTTTAAAACAATATATAGTATTACATATTTTATATTTTAAAAATCAGTGATATGTAGATAAAAAAATTTGAAACAAATAATTAGAAGATTTTTCAGTCAAAATATCATTTCACAATTTATGATTAATCATAAAAACTAACACAAAATTCTATTTATTTAATCTCCCTCAAATTTTTTATTTAATCATATATTTCTCTTCTTCATAATGGATCAGATTTTAATTGATCAAAATATCTCTAAGAATGTTTTTCTTAAAAACCTAATAAAATATATAGTATACATATACGAATTAGTAAAATTATCGTACCTTTTTTTATAAATTATATGTTTTTAAATTGCACCATAATATAAAAATTCTAAATGAAATAAGGTACGATGTTTTTAATTTAAGATGTTATTTAATAAAAGGTAAATATTTTTAATATATTTATTGATATTTTAGATGACTTTTAAAATAAAATATCAACATTAAAAGAAATGATTGGAAAAATTATTCTGATTACAAAGAGTATTTGGAGATATCAAAACATACTATTAAATTACTCTCTCACACACAGACACACACAAAAACACACACACACACACACACACACACACACATATATATATATATATAAACACTCTAATTTTTTAATATTTATGGTTTTTTATGATATGAAATTTTGAGGTAAAAAAAATGGTTAAAAAATAGAAAAAATAATATATAAATAAATAAAATTTATTATTATAATTTTAAATATTAAAATCAATAAAATTTATTATATCCTTCCCATTGAACATTGTATTTTTATTATTAAAATTAATGTCTTAAAACAATATATAATATTATATATTTTATGCTTTCAAAATCCATGATTTATGTATAAATTTATATATATATATATATATATATATATATATATATATATATATATATATATATATATATAAAAATAAATTTTTCACTTAAAATGTCAGATCACAATTTGTGATCAATCATAACACCTAACTCAAGCTTCTATTTATTTAATGTCAAGTTTTTAATTAAAACATATGTTTCTCTTCTTCATAATAAATCAAAGTTTAGTCGATCAAAAAAATTATAACAATGTTTTCCCTAAAAATCTATTCAAATATATAGTATACAAATACATATATAAATTAGTAAAATTTTAAAAGCTAAACTTTTCACTTTTACCAAACAATCTTTCTTATCTATGCTTAAATAGAGTACAAAATAGAGTAATAAATGATAAATATTAAACACTTAAATGATATAAATTTGAAACATATGAAATTTAAATATTAGAAAAAATAATTTATAAAAACTACTGAGTCATTTTAATGATAAAACAAAACTATATTACAATTATAACGTCAAACAACTCTTAAGTTTAAACATCTATCCTATTAATATAGCTCACTAATTTTAACAAACATAAAATAAAATTTAACAATTTCAAATCTAATATCTCATACGAGTAAGTACTAAAACTATTGTATAAACACTCCAAATAAGTTACGGGAATAAGAAAAAATAATAATAATATTTAATATAAATAAAAAAAAAAGTATGTGGATGTATAATGTAGTATATGAAATTTTAAATCATAACCATCATTGAAATAAATTAAATACATATTTTTTTGTGAATAACATTTATGAAATTATTTTATTTTAATATACTTAATTTTTAACTGTTTTCACAATTTATTTATAATTCATTACATCTATAATACACTATTTAAAATATATGTACAACCTTAAAATCCAAAATGAATTGTATTATTATAAAAAATAAAATAAATGTTATTAAAAATATTGGATCTTGAAAGGAAGATATTAATAAAATTATTAACTATTATCTCACAATTATTAATTGATTATGAGATAGCTACATATATATTTTTATATTTTATTTATTTCACTTAAGATTATATATATATATATATTAATAATTTTAAATTTTGAGATGGTTGAAAGAGTGTTGTATCTTTTACCTTTAAAAAATAAAGTCTTAAAATAATATATAAGATATATTATTCTTTAGAATCCATGATATGTGGATTAACTTTTTTTTTCCAAAGAAACAATTTGATAAAGTTTTCAATTAAAATGTTATATCACAACCTATAATCAATCATAACAGTTGATTGCTTTAATTTATTTAAGTAAGCTCACGTTTTTTTAATTTAAATATATGATTTTTTCAGTTTTTTTAATTTAAACATTTATTAAAATGTTTTTCTTAAAAACCTATTCAAATATATATGCGAGTGAGCATATTTTTAAAAGAGGACCTTCTCAGTATTACCAAACAATCTTTTTTATCTATATTTAAATAGAGGTTAGAAAATAAACTAGTAAACGATAAAATATGGACACTTAAAATGATATAAATTTGAGAGACATAAGAAATTTAAATATTAAAAAAATAAAATTTAAAATCTATTAAACCGTTTTAATGATAAAATAAAATTATATTAAAATTAAAACATCAAACAAATCTAAATTTGAACATCTATTTTAACCATATAAGTCAACAATTTTAACAAACATAGATTTAAAATTTAACAATTTTAAATCTAATAACTCACATAAGTAAAATATTAAAACTATCATATGAACACCCCCTTTATGAAATTAAGAGAATATATAAAAAAAGTTTTGATTACATCCCACCCAAATAAATAAATAAATAATAAAAAATAATGTCACATAACATTAAACTCAGGAAGAGGGGACAAAATATCACTTAATTAATAAGGTTGATGACATAGTTAACCACATCGATCCATGAGCTGATGAGTAATGTTTTTACTACCCATCAAATTATCATAATCCATAGATGAAATAAAAATGTGTGAGAAAGTTTTATCATCTTTTATTCACCATTATCAGCCTTAGATAATTATGATCAAGGTCAATAATAATCTATCATAAGATTATTACCCTCGACAATGTTGTTTGATATCCTTATGCACTTTGGTGGTCATGCAATGATTATAAGGATATTTATGTATGAAAGAATTAGAAGTAATAGTTTGAACAATGGCATGAGATATCTTATGATATAATTATGGGTTTAGTCATGGGAATTGAATTTGATGTTATATATTTTAGACTAGAAGCTGAAATATTAACTTACATATGTTTTTATGAATATATCTAAGTGAATGTTTTATTATGTAGACATGGTGCGAAGGGTGATCTTGAAGAAGATATGTCATGTAACCTTATATAATCCACAAATTTAGAATTGTAACCTAGCAATGAATTTTGTTGAACTAAAAATAACTTGGTAAATATTTCATATCAATCCAAAAGGATTAATGATGAATTGCAAACACAATATTATTAATTACAAAATTAAAAAGCTTTTAACGAACATATGGTTAACATACAAAGTCATTCACTTTCTACATATACAAATGAAGTTGATTAAAATATTTCTTTTGTAATTAGTTATAGAGTAGTGCATAAAAACACTACACTCTTTTAATCATTATGCAAGAATGCTAGATGGCACATGTATTTTTTTAAATCAAAACTACTTATTAATACATTACATGTATTTTGCATACATTATCTTTTTTTATTTTATCGATTGACATTTTTTAATAATAAAATAATGAATCAATTTTTTTAAAATATGTTTCATATTTTACCTTCTATCTTTTTAAAACTATTTGCAAGATATTTATTATTATTAACATTTAAATTGCATCTAAATTGCATAACCTTTGTGAAACTGGTAAGTATAGTTGTTACTAGACTATTTGGTGTCTTTGGATTGGAAAAATAAATCATTACTTACTTCTGCTTTAGTTTGGCCAATAATGTAAATATATAATGTATAAAATTTTCAATGGTGTTAGGAAGACCTATGTAAACCTCTTGTAAACCATTTTTTTAATTGATTAAATAATATACATGTGATCCCTTGTTAATCAAGATTATTAATTTGACAGAATTTTGGTGGTGGTGGTGGGGTTTTTTTTTGTTGGGAGGGGGTATTCAAAGTTCTTGTGTGCACCTTAATGATACAATACCCTTTTTTTAACTAAAGATATTTTAATCTCTGAGAAGATATTCATAATGATTCCCTTGCCCTGAGATCGTCATAAAACATATAAGAGTTAGATTTAAGATCCATGTTTTAGCTTTAATTTCAAAGGGTACTCTTTTATTTTATTTTTATTAAATAAAAAATCATATATATTAATATATTATATTGAAGTTTTTTTCACATTTTAATTTTAGATATCTTAATGATGTTTGTTACATTACAGTCTATTGATGATAAGGTTTATTCACTTTTGGATGGGCAGTTTGAGGAGATAGTCAATAAAGATGTGACAATTGACTTGTCACATCTGTAATTGATATGCACATGTGACTCCCTGGTGATAATGACTGCCAAAAATAAGGATGGAACTAGTTTTTTGAAGGACACAGGTGTTGTGAATAGTGTTTACCCAAAGGTAGTCTTAGGGCATTCATGCACACAACCATCTATGTCAACTAAGATATTTAGGCCCTTCGATAATATAATTGAAGATCTATTTTTCCATTCGACCCCTATTGGGTATGCTCTATTTGTCAAAGGTCCGTCTTGTGATTTCAATGTTGTTACAATGGGCAAATATTTCATCAAATTGGTTGGTCTCTCAAGTGTAAAACATAGTGAAAATCATATTTTATATTTTGAACACTAAAAAGGCCACTCCAATAGTGTCTTTTGAGGATGAGGCTCTCAAGGTGGTGCTCTAAAATGTATAATGATTCATGACTAAGACATTAGTGTGAATATTTGACAGATTTTTCCTAACCCTATTAATTCTTCTTCAGTGGGTCTCTGATTCATGGTGATTGTTAATGTAAGACTCTACCCATGTGCCATATGTTTCTTTATTATGGTTTTTGATAGTCTTATAAACTGTAATTTTTTTATTAAGGCCAAATCCTAGAGTTGGTTTAGCACTTCCTCTTCTTAAAACCAAGTGGTGTCCTATATTCAACCATCTTCTCAAAAGCTTTACCATCAAGCCCATATATTTTCTTCTTCAATATCTGTCCCTTCAATTTTGGGTTGAAATTTACTTGTTAGCCATAGATGAATCCTTTGGAAACATATTGGACATAAATGCTTATGCCTCTAACTTTCCCACACCACCTTTGCTTGAATTTTTATTTTTTTAATATTTATTAGGACCTTGTAGTAGTCATTTAACTGAGGGTCAAAGGTTGGTGCTAGAATCAAACCCTATATTATGAAAGGATACCCTTCAGATGTTACATATTATTTGAAATTAGACAGTTAGCCACTTCTTTCCATAGCTCCAAGCGTAATGTGAATTCTTATTGGTAGAAGGATGCAAGTGTTCATCATATTAATTTTTTTTAGATAACACTCCTACTAAAATAGTAACAAAAGTTTGAAAAATTCGTTAGGATTAGAGATTAAAACTTGTATAACTCAAGATGTGACTTCGTCTTTGACCTTTAAGGAATAGTTCATAATGGATATTGAGAGAGATGGATAATAATATGGAATTAACTTGTGGGATTGTTGCCTCTTGAGGCCCATTAGTTGATATGTGTACACCTTATAGTGTTAATTCAAGGAATTCATGTAACCAAGGAAATTGGACTGTAGTGAGGATTAATAAAATAGGGAATTTCATCCCTAATCCTTCCTCCCTGATTCTACACACTTATCATATATATGGCAAGGAATGGATTTATGTTTTTTGGATCGTTTTATCTTGGATTGTTATGTAATTCTTTGCTATGATGCATCCTTTTCTAGATTTGAAGGTTGCAAGTTATGTAATTTTTAGTACTAGTTCAATATTGGTTGGGTGTTTTTTCCATTAGTTTTGTTGTTATCCTAGGATTTCTTTGCTACTCTGTAAGGATATAGTTCTCCCTTTGGAAGTTTTAGGTTATTTCATCCATGTATTTGCAATATTTTTCCCCCATGAATTTTCATCTGAGGCAAATAGGTGATATTTTAGATCAATCTGTATTATACAAAAGGGACCCTTTAACCATCAATTAATTATAAAAAAATGCTATACTATAAAGAGGGTCAATCACTATCAAAGAGACTCCTAGAAATCAAATCTATAAAATAAAAAGATTTAGAAGGATTTAAGAAAGACAAACAATACAATAGGAAACACCTCTCATGCCCATAATTAAGATGTAATCACTTGTTTTCCTAAAAAAAGTACATAAATAAATGTCAAATAAAAATTAATGGGGATCAATAATCTATAGTAGAAGTTAAGCATTCACAATTTCACTCAATAGTCTATTTAGATCCTAAACATGTTATTTTTTATTAATGCCAGTATTAAGATTGATTTTATGTCAATTATATGTTGATTTGCGAATAAAATTAGTGACTTGATTTCCTTCCCTTCTAGTATTGTTTCATTGAACATCATTAAAACCTTGAATGTGAATGTCCATGTCTTTCTTACATTCATTTAATTTCTACTACTGGAATTATTTTTTAAATGATCAACCAAAATTTTAGAATCATATTCCTAAATAATACCAATAAAATGCTTTGACTTAGTTATTAAAATAAATTGGTGAATGACCATAACCACAACATAATTATTAGAAGTAACTTTAATTCTAAATGTGATATCCATATTTATATACCAAACGAATAAGTGGAGTCACTATATTCATAAGCACCCTACAATGGGTGTTTATAACAAATTTAATGCATTACATGACTAAAATTTTAGGCATAATATTTCTATAATAGGTGTTGTTCTTGTTCTTGTTTTAATTATTTAATTTCACCTAGTTTATTTATATTTATCTGGAAACTATTGAGTGGTATAAGTTTTAAGGTATTTATGTTGAATTTATTATATATTATATTGATTAAGGATGTTTTAAATTGTGGACATTAAAAGGATTTTAGAATTATAATAGAATAAAGTTTTTAGTAAATGGATATATTACATATATTCGAAATTATTTGTAAATTATAAACTTATAAATTATATCATATAATAAATATGAGAAGTTGTAGGTGGTTTATAAGGTAAGATTTATAAATCCTTTACAATTTTAATAATAAATAAGAGGATATAAATATCATATGGATATGGTTTTATTTTAAAAATGATTTTTATTTAAGAGATTGTAAATTATATAATACAATGATAATTAAAACTTAGAGAAGTTTTACAATACCCAACAATAAAAATAATATGCATATTCATAATAAATAAAAAATGTCAACATGTTAAATACACAAACCACTTTATTTATAATTTTTTTATAAAATTAAAAACAATTAAATTACATTACATAAAGAAAAGGAAATAAAAATAGAAAAAGAAACCCAAAAAAAACCAACAAAATAGATTTACAAAACATGACATCCAAACTACTAGAAAAATTAAAAAATTATATCACAAAATTAAATTAAAAAGAAGAAGAAGAAATAAGAAAGAAAAGAAAAAGATGTCTTTCCAAGCATGTCATCAATACCATTACAAATGGGTGAAGAAGAGAACCACCCAGAATTGATGCTTCCAGAATGGGATATGAAAATATTATAATTTTTAAAAAAATAAATTATATGTTTTTAAATCGTATTATAATATATTAATTAAAAATTAAGGTAATATTTTTGTGATTTAATATATTATTTAATTAAAGGTATATATTTTTCATATATACATTGGTATCAATTTTGAGTCTAAAGTAAATTAGAATCTCAATTTCATTTCTGAGTGAGTTGTATTCTTTTTAAAAATTTGATATTAGATGATTCTTATAATAAAATTTTAAGATTAAAAAAATTATTGGAAAAGTTGTTATGGTTTTTAAAAGCATTTGGAGATATCAAAATTTTGTATTTAAATACAACCTAAAAAATAAAATAGCATTCTAGTCTTGTAATAATTATGATTCTTTATGATAGAAAATTTTGAGGTAAAAACATATTGTAAAAAAAATAATATGTGAATAAATAAAATTTATTATTATAATTTTAAAGATTAAAATTAACAAAAAATATTATATTCTACTTATGGAATATTGTATCTTTATCATTAAAATTAAAATATTAAAATAACATATAAGATTAGATATTTTATGTTTTAAGAATCTATGATGTGTATTGTAATTTTATTATTAAAATTAAAGTCTTAAAACAATATATAGTATTAGATATTTTATGCTTTCAAAATCTATGACATATGCATAGTTTTTTATGGAATAAAATATTTGCTATAATTTTCAATCAAAATGTCAAATCTCAACTTTTGATCAATCATAACGCTTGACTCAAAATTTTAAGCATAAAGAAGCTCAATTTTTTTATTTAAACATATCTTTCTCTTCTTCATAATGAATCAAGGTTTAGTTGATCAAAATATCTCTAACAATGTTTTTCCTAAAATCCTAATAAAATATATAGTATACATATATGACTTAGTAAAATTTTAAAAGATAACCTTCCCACTTTTACCAAACAATCATTCTAATATATAGTTAGATATAGATTAGAAAATAATTTAATAAATGATAAAATTCGGGCACTTAAAATAACATAAATTTGGGAGACATAAGAAACTTAAATTAAAAAAAAAAATAGATATAGATTAGAAAATAATTTAATAAATTATAAAATTTGGGCACTTAAAATAATATAAATTTGGGAGACATAAGAAATTTAAATATTAAAAAAACAAATTATAAAAGCTAGAGCAAAATGATAAAATAAAACTATATTACAATTAAAACATCAAACAACTCTAAGATTTAAACATCTATCCTATAATATAGGTCACTAATTTTAATATAGGCCCTTCAAGAATATAATTGGTGCTCTATTTTTCCATTCCACCCTTATTGGGGATGCTCTATCTGTCAAACATCCATCTTTAGATGCAACTACTGTTACAAGGGGCAAATATTTTATCAAATTGGTGGGTCTCTCAAGTGGAAAAGATAATGAAAATCATATTTAATCATTTGAACATTAAAAAGGCCACTCTAATAGTGTATTTTTAGGATGAGGCTCTCAATGTGGTGCTCTGAAATGTAGAATGGTTCATGACTA
The DNA here is from genome assembly GCA_037957365.1 of Torreya grandis. Classification (NCBI taxonomy): domain Eukaryota; kingdom Viridiplantae; phylum Streptophyta; class Pinopsida; order Cupressales; family Taxaceae; genus Torreya; species Torreya grandis. The sequence continues at coordinate 6,784,523 of JARHVA010000005.1, read as the reverse complement.
AGGGATTAGTGTGCATATTTGACAAATTCTGTCCAACCCTATTAATTCTTCTTCAGTGGGTCTCTGATTCATTGTGATTGTTAATGTAAGATATCTTATAACTCTACACATGTGCCATATGTTTCTTTATATTGGTTTTTTATAGTCTTATAGACTATAAAAATGTTATTAAGGCCAAATCCTAGAGTTGGTTTAACACATCCTCTTCTTAAAACCATGTGGTGTCCTATGTTCAAACCTCTTCTCGAAAAATTTATCATCAAGCTCATATACGTTCTTCTTCAATATCCGCCCCTTGATTTTTGGGTTGAATCTTACTTGTTAGCCATTATTGAATCCTTGGGAAATATATTGGACATAAATTCTTATGCCTCTAACTTTTCCCACACCTCCTTTTTTTGGAGTTTTGTTTGTTTTGATATTTCTTAAGACCTTTTAGTAGGCATTTAACTAAGGGTCAAAGGTTGGTAATAGAATCAAACCCTATATTATGAAAGGTTACCTTTTAGATGTTGTATATTCTTTGAAATTAGATAATTAACCACTTGTTTCCATAGCTCCAAGCACAATGTGAATTTTTATTGGTGGAGGGATGCAAGTGTTGATAATCTTACAATTTTTTCAGATAACACTCCTACTAAACCAGTAATAGAAGCTTGAAAAATTAATTAAGAGGTAGAGATTAAAGCTTCTATAACTCAAGTTGTGACTTCATCTCTGACCTTTAAGGAATATTTGATTGAGGATGTTGGGAGAGATGGTTTTTAAATGTGGAATTAACTTATGGGATTATTGCCTCTAGAGGCCGACTAGTTGATATGTGTACACCTTCTAGTGTTAATTCAAGTAATTCATGTATCCAAGAAGATTGGACTATAGTGAGGTTTAATAAAATAAGAAATTTCATCCCTAATTCTTCCTCCTTGATTCTACACTCTTATCATATAGAGGGCAAGGGATGGATTTAGTTTTTCTAGATGGTTTTATCTTGGATTGTTATGTAATTATTTTTTATGATGCATCCTTTTCTAGATTTGAAGGTTGAAGGTTATGTATTTCTTAGTACTATTTCAATATTGGTTGGGTGTTTTTTACATTAGTTTTTTTTTTTTTTAATCCTAGGATTTCTTTGGTACTCTTTAAGGATATAGTTCTCCCATTGGTAGTTTTAGGTTATTTCATCCATGTTTTAGCAATATTATTCCCCCATGAATTTTCATCTGAGGCAAATCGATGAGTTTTTAGATCAATCCTTATTATAAGTAAAGGACCCTTTAACCATCAATTAATTGTAATAAAAACACTATACTATAAACAGGTTCATTCACTGTCAAAGAGACTCCTAGAAATCAAATCTATAAAAATAAAAAAGATTTATAAGGATTTAAGAAAGACAAATGATACAATAGGAAACAACTCTCATACCCATAATTAAGATATAATTACTTGTTTTCCTAAAAAAAAGTACATAAATAAAGCCGCCCATAAAATTCTAAATTGTTGAGCGCGTTTCCCATCATTAACAATTTCTAGCACGGTGTGGAAAGACCTTTACGTGGTTGAAATGTTATTTTCCCTATAAATTAATGACATTTGTAGAGGAAGGCAAACATGGCTTCCTCCGTGCCTTCCATGGAAGCACATCTCCAACTCTATGAAATATTTCTTTCATCAGCAAAGCCCATGGCTCTTCAAGCTATTGTTTTACTGCAAATCCCTGACATTATTGCCATACATGGCCGTGAAAATCCTCTCCCTCTAGAGGACATTGCTTCGTATATTTCTGCTTCCACTAAAAAACCTGCCCACATGGGCTACCTCTTTAGAATCATGAGACTTGTAGCTTCCATGGGTGTTTTCACTGAAGAGGCCTCAGTAGCTAATGGTGGTAATCCCCAATTCAAATACGGGCTGAGGTGGAATTTTTATATATTTTTTAAATGGAAAAAATAATATGTAAATAAAATAATAATATTATAATGATAATAAATTATATGTTTTCAAATTGTATTATAATATAAAAATTGTAAATAAAATACCGTAAGATTTTTTTAATTTAAGATGTTATAGAAAAAATGGTATATATATAAATTTTTAATATAAAGTGAATTAGAATCTCAATTTCAATTTCATTTTTTAGCATTAAATTGTTGTGAGTTGTATTATTTTAAAAATTTGATATTAGATGAGTTACAATAAAATTTCAACATTAAAAATAAAATATTGAATTTTTTTTTATGGTTTCAAAGAAGACTTTGAAATATCAAAACATAGCATTGAAGTATGGTCCGATATGAAAAAAATATCATGCATATTTTTTTTTATAAATTATATGTTTTCAAATTGTATTATAATATAAAAATTGTAAATAAAATACCGTAAGATTTTTTTAATTTAAGATGTTATAGAAAAAATGGTAAATATTTTATATATATATATATATATATATATATATATATATATATATATATATATATATATATATATATATATATATATATATATATATATATATATAAAGTGAATTAGAATCTCAATTTCAATTTCATTTTTTAGCATTAAATTTTTGTGAGTTGTATTATTTTAAAAATTTGATATTAGATGAGTTACAATAAAATTTCAACATTAAAAGTAAAATATTGAATTTTTTTTTATGGTTTCAAAGAACACTTAGAAATATCAAAACATAACATTGAAGTATGGTCCGATATGAAAAAAATATCATACACATTTTTTTTTTATAAATTATATGTTTTCAAATTGTATTATAATATAAAAATTGTAAATAAAATACCGTAAGATTTTTTTAAATTAAGATGTTATAGAAAAAATGGTATATATATATATATATATATATATATATATATATATATATATATATATATATATATATATATATATATATATATATATATATATATATAAAGTGAATTAGAATCTCAATTTCAATTTCATTTTTTAGCATTTAATTGTTGTGAGTTGTATTATTTTAAAAATTTGATATTAGATGAGTTACATTAAAATTTCAACATTAAAAATTAAATACTGAATTTTTTTTAATGGTTTCAAAGAACACTTAGAAATATCAAAACATGGCATTGAAGTATGGTACGATATGAAAAAAATATTATACATATTTTTTTTATAAATTATATGTTTTCCTATTGTATTATAATATAAAAATTGTAAATAAAATACCGTAAGATTTTTTTAATTTAAGATGTTATAGAAAAAATGGTATATATATATATATATATATATATATATATATATATATATATATATATATATATATATATATATATATATATATATATATATATATATATATATATATATATATAAAGAGAATTAAAATCTCAAATTCAATTTCATTTTTTAGCATTAAATTGTTGTGAGTTGTATTATTTTAAAAATTTGATATTAGATGAGTTACATTAAAATTTCAACATTAAAAATTAAATATTGATTTTTTTTTTTATGGTTTCAAAGAACACTTAGAAATATCAAAACATAGCATTGAAGTATAACAAAATAATAACACTCTATTCTCGTAATACGTATGGTCCTTCATTATATATATATGATATTGTTATTATTAAAATTAATATTTTAAAACAATATATAGTATTACATATTTTATATTTTAAAAATCAGTGATATGTAGATAAAAAAAATTTGAAACAAATAATTAGAAGATTTTTCAGTCAAAATATCATTTCACAATTTATGATTAATCATAAAAACTAACACAAAATTCTATTTATTTAATCTCCCTCAAGTTTTTTATTTAATCATATATTTCTCTTCTCCATAATGGATCAGATTTTAATTGATCAAAATATCTCTAAGAATGTTTTTCTTAAAAACCTAATAAAATATATAGTATACATATACGAATTAGTAAAATTATCATACCTTTTTTTATAAATTATATGTTTTTAAATTGCACCATAATATAAAAATTCTAAATGAAATAAGGTACGATCTTTTTAATTTAAGATGTTATTTAATAAAAGGTAAATATTTTTCTTATATTTATTGATAATCTAGATGACTTTTAAAATAAAATATCAACATTAAAAGAAATGATTGGAAAAATTATTCTGATTACAAAGAGTATTTGGAGATATCAAAACATACTATTAAATTTCTCTCTCTCACACACACACACAAACACACACACACACACACACACACACACACACACACACACACACACACACACACACACACACACACACACACACACACACACACACACACACACACACACACACACACACACACACACACACAGATATATATAACTCTAATTTTTTAATATTTATGGTTTTTTATGATATAAAATTTTGAGGTAAAAAAATGGTTAAAAAACTGAAAAAATAATATATAAATAAATAAAATTTATTATTATAATTTTAAATATTAAAATCAATAAAATTTATTATATCCTTCCCATTGAACATTGTATTTTTATTATTAAAATTAATGTCTTAAAACAATATATAATATTATATATTTTATGCTTTCAAAATCCATGATTTATGTATAAATTTAAAAATATATATATATTTAATAAATTTTTCACTTAAAATGTCAGATCACAATTTGTGATCAATCATAACACCTAACTCAAGCTTCTATTTATTTAATGTCAAGTTTTTAATTAAACCACATGTTTCTCTTCTTCATAATAGATCAAAGTTTAGTCGACCCAAAAAATTATAACAATGTTTTCCCTAAAAATCTATTCAAATATATGGTATACAAATACATATATAAATTAGTAAAATTTTAAAAGCTAAACTTGTCACTTTTACTAAACAATCTTTCTTATCTATGCTTAAATAGAGTACAAAATAGAGTAATAAATGATAAAAATGAAACACTTAAATGATATAAATTTGAAACATATGAAATTTAAATATTAGAAAAAATAATTTATAAAAACTATCGAGTCATTTTAATGATAAAACAAAACTATATTACAATTATAATGTCAAACAACTCTTAAGTTTGAACTTCTATCCTACTAATATAGCTCACTAAATTTAACAAAAATAAAATAAAATTTAACAATTTCAAATCTAATATCTCATATGAGTAAGTACTAAAACTACTGTATAAACACTCCAAATAAGTTACGGGAATAAGAAAAAAATAATAATATTTAATATAAATAAAAAAAAAGTATGTGGATGTATAATGTAATATATGAAATTTTAAATCATAACCATCATTGAAATAAATTAAATACATATTTTTTATAAAAAACATTTATGAAATTATTTTATTTTATTTTATTTTAATATACTTAATATTTAACTGTTTTCATAATTTATTTATAATTCATTACATCTATAATACACTATTTAAAATATATGTACAACCTTAAAATCCAAAATGAATTGTATTATTATAAAAAATAAAATAAATGTTATTAAAAATATTGGATCTTGAAAGGAAGCTATTAATAAAATTATTAACTATTATCTCACAATTATTAATTGATTATGAGATAACTACATATATATTTTTATATTTTATTTATTTCACTTAAGATTATATATATATATATATATATATATATATATATATATATATATATATATATATATATATATATATATATATATATATATATATATATATATATATATATATATATTAATAATTTTAAATTTTGAGATGGTTGAAAGAGTGTTGTATCTTTACCTTTAAAAAAATAAAGTCTTAAAATAACATATAAGATATATTATTCTTTAGAATCCATGATATGTGGATTAACTTTTTCTTCCAAAGAAACAATTTGATAAAGTTTTCAATTAAAATGTTATATCACAACCTATAATCAATCATTACAGTTGACTGCTTTAATTTATTTAAGTAAGCTCACGTTATTTTTATTTAAATATATGATTTTTTCAGTTTTTTTTAATTTAAAAATTTATTAAAATGTTTTTCTTAAAAACCTATTCAAATATATATGTGAGTGAGCATATTTTTAAAAGAGGACCTTCTCACTATTACCAAACAATCTTTTTTATCTATATTTAAATAGGGGTTAGAAAATAAACTAGTAAACGATAAAACATGGACACTTAAAATGATATAAATTTGAGAGACATAAGAAATTTAAATATTAAAAAAATAAAATTTAAAATCTATTAAATTGTTTTAATGATAAAATAAAATTATATTAAAATTAAAACATCAAACAAATCTAAATTTGAACATCTATTTTAACCATATAAGTCAACAATTTTAACAAACGTAGATTTAAAATTTAACAATTTTAAATCTAATAACTCACATAAGTAAAATATTAAAACTATCATATGAACACCCCCTTTATGAAATTAAGAGAATATACAAAAAAGTTTTGATTACATCCCACCCAAATAAATGAATAAATAAATAATAAAAAATAATGTCACATAACATTAAACTCAGGAGAGGGGACAAAATATCACTTAGTTAATAAGGTTGATGACCTAGTTAACCACATCGATCCATGAGCTGATGAGTAATGTTTTTACTACCCATCAAATTATCATAATCCATAAATGAAATAAAAATGTGTGAGAAAGTTTTATCATCTTTTATTCACCATTATCAGCCTTAGATAATTATGATCAAGGTCAATAATAATCTATCATAAGATTATTACCCTCGACAATGTTGTTTGATATCCTTATGCACTTTGGTGATCATGCAATGATTATAAGGATATGTATGTATGAAAGAATTAGAAGTAATAGTTTGAACAATGGCATGAGATATCTTATGATATAATTATGGCTTTAGTCATGGGAATTGAATTTGATGTTATATATTTTAGAGTAGACGCTGAAATATTAACTTACATATGTTTTTATGAATATATCTAAGTGAATGTTTTATTATGTATACATGGTGCAAAGGGTGTTCTTGAAGAAGATATGTCATGTAACCTTATAATCCACAAGTTTAGAATTGTACCCTAGCAATGAATTTTGTTGAACTGAAAATAACTTGGTAAATATTTCATATCAATCCAAAAGGATTAATGATGAATTGCAAACACAATATTATTAATTACAAAATAAAAAATCTTTTAACGAACATATGGTTAACATACAGAGTCATTCACTTTCTACAAATACAAATGAAGCTGATTAAAATATTTCTTTTGTAATTAGTTATAGAGTAGTGAATAAAAACACAACACTCTTTTAATCATTATGCAAGAATGCTAGATGGCACATGTATTTTTTTAATCAAAACTACTTATTAATACATTACATGTATTTTGCATACATTATCTTTTTTTGCTTTATCGATTGACATTTTTTAATAATAAAAAAATGAATGAATTCTTTTTAAATATGTTTTCATATTTTACCTTCTATCTTTTTAAAACTATTTACAAGATATTTATTATTATTAACATTTAAATTGCATCTACATTGCATAACCTTTGTGAAACTGGTAAGTATGGTTGTTACTAGACTATTTGGTGTCTTTGGATTGGAAAAATATATCATTACTTACTTCTGCTTCAGTTTGGCCAATAACGTAAATATATAATGTATAAAATTTTCAATGGTGTTAGGAAGACCTATGTAAACCTCTTGTAAACCATTTTTTTAATTGATTAAATAATATACATGTGATCCCTTGTTAATCAAGATTATTAATTTGACAGAATTTTGGTGGTGGTGGTGGTTTTTTTTTTGTTTTGTTGGGAGGGGGTCTTCAAAGTTCTTGTGTGCACCTTCATGATACAATACCCTTTTTTTAACTAAAGATATTTTAATCTCTGAGAAGATATCCATAATGATTCCCTTGCCCTGAGATCGTCATAAAACATATAAGAGTTAGATTTAATATCCATGTTTTAGCTTTAATTTCAAAGGGTACTCTTTTCTCTTATTTTTTATTTTATTTTTATTAAATAAAAAATGATATATATTAATATATTATATTGAAGTTTTTTTCACATTTTAATTTTAGATATCTTAATGATGTTTGTTACATTACAGTCTATTGATGTTAAGGTTTATTCACTTTTGGATGGGCAATTTGAGGAGATAGTCAGCAAAGATGTGACAATTGACTTGTCACATCTGTAATTGCTATGTACATGTGACTCTCTGGTGATAATGACCACTAAAAATAAGGATGGAACTAGTTTTTTGAAGGACACATGTGTTGTGAATGGTGTTTACCCAAAGGTAGTCTTAGGGCATTCATGCACACAACCATCTATGTCAACTAAGATATTTAGGCCCTTCGATAATATAATTGAAGATCTATTTTTCCATTCCACCCCTATTAGGTATGCTCTATATGTCAAAGGTCCATCTTGTGATTTCAATGTTGTTACAATGGGCAAATATTTCATCAAATTGGTTGGTCTCTCAAGTGGAAAAGATAGTGAAAATCATATTTAATATTTTGAACACTAAAAAGGCCACTCCAATAGTGTCTTTTGAGGATGAGGCTTTCAAGGTGGTGCTCTAAAATGTATAATGATTCATGACTAAGACATTAGTGTGGATATTTGACAGATTTTTCCTAACCCTATTAATTCTTCTTCAGTGGGTCTTTGATTCATGGTGATTGTTAATGTAAGACTCTACCCATGTGCCATATGTTTCTTTATTATGGTTTTTGATAGTCTTATAGACTGTAAAATTTTTATTAAGGCCAAATCCTAGAGTTGGTTTAGCACTTCCTCTTCTTAAAACCAAGTGGTGTCCTATATTCAACCATCTTCTCAAAATTTTTACCATCAAGCCCATATATTTTCTTCTTCAATATCCGCCCCTTCAATTTTGGGTTGAAATTTACTTGTTAGCCATAGATGAATCCTTTGGAAATATATTGGACATAAATGCTTATGCCTCTAACTTTTCCCACACCACCTTTGCTTGAATTTTTATTTTTTTAATATTTATTAGGACCTTGTAGTAGTCATTTAACTGAGGGTCAAAGGTTGGTGCTAGAATCAAACCCTATATTATGAAAGGATACCCTTCAGATGTTACATATTATTTGAAATTAGATATTTAGCCACTTCTTTCCATAGCTCCAAGCGTAATGTGAATTCTTATTGGTAGAAGGATGCAAGTGTTGATCATATTAATTTTTTTTTAGATAACACTCCTACTAAAACAGTAACAGAAGTTTGAAAAATTCATTAGGAGTAGAGATTAAAACTTGTCTAACTCGAGATGTGACTTCATCTTTGACCTTTAAGGAATAGTTCATAATGGATATTGAGAGAGATGGTTTTTAAATATGGAATTAACTTATGGGATTGTTGCCTCTTGAGGCCCACTAGTTGATATGTGTAAACCTTATAGTGTTAATTCAAGGAATTCATGTAACCAAGGAAATTGGACAGTAGTGAGGATTAATAAAATAGGGAATTTCATCCCTAATCCTTCCTCCCTGATTCTACACTCTTATCATATATATGGCAAGGAATGGATTTATGTTTTTTGGATCGTTTTATCTTGGATTGTTATGTAATTCTTTGTTATGATGCATCCTTTTCTAGATTTGAAGGTTGAAAGTTATGTAATTTTTAGTACTAGTTCAATATTGGTTGGGTGTTTTTTCCATTAGTTTTGTTGTTATCCTAGGATTTCTTTGCTACTCTGTAAGGATATAGTTCTCCCTTTGGAAGTTTTAGGTTATTTCATCCATGTTTTAGCAATATTTTTCCCCCATGAATTTTCATCTGAGGCAAATAGGTGATATTTTAGATCAATCTGTATTATACAAAAGGGACCCTTTAACCATCAATTAATTACAAAAAAATGCTATACTATAAAGAGGGTCAATCACTATCAAAGAGACTCCTAGAAATCAAATCTATAAAATAAAAATATTTAGAAGGATTTAAGAAAGACAAACAATACAATAGGAATCACCTCTCATGCCCATAATTAAGATATAATCACTTGTTTTCCTAAAAAAAGTACATAAATAAATGTCAAATAAAAATTAATGAGGATCAATAATCTATACTAGAAGTTAAGTAAGCATTCACAATTTCACTCAATACTCTATTTAGATCCTAAACATGTTATTTTTTATTAATGCCAATATTAAGATTGATTTTATGTCAATTATATGTTGATTTGCAAATAAAATTAGTGACTTGATTTCCTTCCCTTCTAGTATGGTTTCATTGAACATCATTAAAACCTTGAATGTGAATGTCCATGTCTTTCTTACATTCATTTAATTTCTACTACTGGAATTATTTTTTAAATGATCAACCAAAATTTTAGAATCATATTCCTAAATAATACCAATAAAATGCTTTGACTTAGTTATTAAAATAAATTGGTGAATGACCATAACCACAACATAATTATTAGAAGTAACTTTAATTCTAAATGTGATATCCATATTTATATACCAAACGAATAAGTGGAGTCACTATATTCATAAGCACCCTACAACGGGTGTTTATAACAAATTTAATGCATTACATGCCTAAAATTTTAGGCATAATCTTTCTATAATAGGTGTTGTTCTTGTTCTTGTTTTAATTATTTAATTTCACCTAGTTTATTTATATTTATTTGGAAACTATTGAGTGGTATAAGTTTTAAGGTATTTATGTTGAATTTATTATATATTATATTGGTTAAGGATGTTTTAAATTGTGGACATTAAGAGGATTTTAGAATTATAATAGAATAAAGTTTTTAGTAAATGGATATATTACATATATTCAAAATTATTTGTAAATTATAAACTTATAAATTATATCATATAGTAAATATGAGAAGTTTTAGGTGGTTTATAAGGTAAGGTTTAGAAATCCTATACAATTTTAATAATAAATAAGAGGATATAAATATCATATGGATATGGTTTTATTTAAAAAATGATTTTTATTTAAGAGATTGTAAATTATATAATACAATGATAATTAAAATTTAGAGAAGTTTTACAATACCAAACAATAAAAATAATATGCATATTCATATTAAATAGAAAATGTCAACATGTAAAATACACAAACCACTTTATTTATAATTTTTTTATAAAATTAAAAACAATTAAATTACATTACATAAAGAAAAGGAAATAAAAATAGAAAAAGAAACCCAAAAAAAACCAACAAAATAGACTTACAAAACATGACATCCAAACTACTAGAAAAATTAAAAAATTATATCACAAAATTAAATTAAAAAGAAGAAGAAGAAATAAGAAAGAAAAGAAAAAGATGTCTTTCCAAGCATGTCATCAATACCATTACAAATGGGTGAAGAAGAGAACCACCCAAAATTGATGCTTCCAGAATGGGATATGAAAATATTATAATTTTTTAAAAAATAAATTATATGTTTTTAAATCGTATTATAATATATTAATTAAAAATTAAGTAAGGTAATATTTTTGTGATTTAATATATTATTTAATTAAAGGTATATATTTTTCATATATACATTGGTATCAATTTTGAGTCTAAAGTAAATTAGAATCTCAATTTCATTTCTGAGTGAGTTGTATTCTTTTTAAAAATTTGATATTAGATGATTCTTATAATAAAATTTTAAGATTAAAAAAATTATTGGAAAAGTTGTTATGGTTTTTAAAAGCATTTGGAGATATCAAAATTTCGTATTAAAATATAACCTAAAAAATAAAATAGCATTCTAGTCTTGTAATAATTATGATTCTTTATGATTGAAAATTTTGAGGTAAAAACATATTGTAAAAAAAATAATATGTGAATAAATAAAATTTATTACTATAATTTTAAAGATTAAAATTAACAAAAAATATTATATTCTACTTATGGAATATTGTATCTTTATCATTAAAATTAAAATATTAAAATAACATATAACATTAGATATTTTATGTTTTAAGAATCTATGATGTGTATTGTAATTTTATAATTAAAATTAAAGTCTTAAAACAATATATTGTATTAGATATTTTATGCTTTCAAAATCTATGACATATGCATAGTTTTTTATGGAATAAAATATTTGCTATAATTTTCAATCAAAATGTCAAATCTCAACTTTTGATCAATCATAACGCTTGACTCAAAATTTTAAGCATAAAGAAGCTCAAGTTTTTTATTTAAACATATGTTTCTCTTCTTCATAATAAATCAAGGTTTAGTTGATCAAAATATCTCTAACAATGTTTTTCCTAAAATCCTAATAAAATATATAGTATACATATATGACTTAGTAAAATTTTAAAAGATAACCTTCCCACTTTTACCAAACAATCATTCTAATATATAATTAGATATAGATTAGAAAATAATTTAATAAATGATAAAATTCAGGCACTTAAAATAACATAAATTTGGGAGACATAAGAAACTTAAATTTAAAAAAAATTAGATATAGATTAGAAAATAATTTAATAAATTATAAAATTTGGGAACTTAAAATAATATAAATTTGGGAGACATAAGAAATTTAAATATTAAAAAAAAAAAATTATAAAATCTAGAGCAAAATGATAAAATAAAACTATATTACAATTAAAACATCAAACAACTCTAAGATTTAAACATCTATCCTATAATATAGGTCACTAATTTTAATATAGGCCCTTCAAGAATATAATTGGTGCTCTATTTTTCCATTCCACCCTTATTGGGGATGCTCTATCTGTGAAACATCCATCTTTAGATGCAACTACTGTTACAAAGGGCAAATATTTTATCAAATTGGTGGGTCTCTCAAGTCGAAAAGATAATGAAAATCATATTTAATCATTTGAACATTAAAAAGGCCACTCTAATAGTGTATTTTTAGGATGAGGCTCTCAATGTGGTGCTCTGAAATTTAGAATGGTTCATGACTAAGGGATTAGTGTGCATATTTGACAAATTCTGTCCAACCCTATTAATTCTTCTTTAGTGGGTATCTGATTCAATGTGATTGTTAATGTAAGATATCTTATAACTCTACACATGTGCCATATGTTTCTTTATATTGGTTTTTTATAGTCTTATAGACTATAAAAATGTTATTAAGGCCAAATCCTAGAGTTGGTTTAACACATCCTCTTCTTAAAACCAAGTGGTGTCCTATGTTCAAACCTCTTCTCGAAAGCTTTATCATCAAGCCCATAAACGTTCTTCTTCAATATCTGCCCCTTGATTTTTGGGTTGAATCTTACTTGTTAGCCATTATTGAATCCTTGGGAAATATATTGGACATAAATTCTTATGCCTCTAACTTTCCCACACCACCTTTTCTTGGAGTTTTGTTTGTTTTGATATTTCTTAAGACTTTTTAGTAGGCATTTAACTAAGGGTCAAAGGTTGGTAATAGAATGAAACCCTATATTATGAAAGGTTACCCTTCAAATGTTGTATATTCTTTGAAATTAGATAATTAACCACTTGTTTCCATAGCTACAAGCACAATGTGAATTTTTATTGGTGGAGGGATGCAAGTGTTGATAATCTTACGATTTTTTCAGATAACACTCATACTAAACCAATAATAGAAGCTTGAAAAATTAATTAAGAGGTAGAGATTAAAGCTTCTATAACTCAAGCTGTGACTTCATCTCTGACCTTTAAGGAATATTTGATTGAGGATTTTGGGAGAAATGGTTTTTAAATGTGGAATTAACTTATGGGATTATTGCCTCTAGAGGCTGACTAGTTGATATGTGTACACCTTCTAGTGTTAATTCAAGTAATTCATGTATCCAAGAAGATTGGACTATAGTGAGGTTTAATAAAATAAGAAATTTCATCCCTAATTCTTCCTCCTTGATTCTACACTCTTATCATATAGAGGGCAAGGGATGGATTTAGTTTTTCTAGATGGTTTTATCTTGGATTTTTATGTAATTATTTTTTATGATGCATCCTTTTCTAGATTTGAAGGTTGAAGGTTATGTATTTCTTAGTACTATTTCAATATTGGTTGGGTGTTTTTTACATTAGTTTTTTTTTTAATCCTAGGATTTCTTTGGTACTCTTTAAGGATATAGTTCTACCTTTGGTAGTTTTAGGTTATTTCATCCATGTTTTAGCAATATTATTCCCCCATGATTTTTCATCTGAGGCAAATCGATGAGTTTTTAGATCAATCCTTATTATAGGTAAGGGACCCTTTAACCATCAATTAATTGTAATAAAAACACTATACTATAAACAGGGTCATTCACTGTCAAAGAGACTCCTAGAAATCAAATCTATAAAAATAAAAAAGATTTATAAGCATTTAAAAAAGACAAATGATACAATAGGAAACAACTCTCATGCCCATAATTAAGATATAATTACTTTTTTTCCTAAAAAAATTACATAAATAAATGTCAAAAAAAATTTAATGGGGATCAATAATCTATAGAAGAAGTTAAGTCAACATTCACAATTTCACTAAATGCTTTGTTTAGATCCTAAACTTGTTATTTTTTATTAATGCCAGTATCAAGATTGAATTTATGTCAATTATATATTGAATTGGGAACAATATTAGCAACTTGATTTCCTTCCCTTCTATTATGGTTCCATTAAACATCGTTAAAACCTTGAATGTGAATGTCCATGTCTTTCTTACATTCATTCAATTTATACTACTGGAATTGTTGTTGAAATGATCAACTAAAATTTTAGAATCATATTCCTAAATAATACCAATAAAATGCTTTGACTTAATTATTAAACTAAATTGGAGAATGACCATAACCTCAACATAATTATTAGAATTAACTTCAATTCTAAATGTGATATCTATATTTATATACTAAATGAATAATTGGAGTCACTATATTCATAAGCACCCTACAATGGGTGTTTATAAAAAAATTAATGTGTTACATGTGTAAAATTTTAGGCATAATCTTTTTATAATAAGTGTTGTTCTTGTTGTTGTTTTAAGTATTTAATTTCATCTATTTTATGTATATTTTTTTAGAAATTATTGAGTGGTATAAGTTTTAAGGTATTTATGTTGAATTTATTATTTATTATATTGATGAAAGATGTTTTAACTTGTGGACATTAAAATTATTTTAGAATTATAATATAATGAAGTTTTTAGTAAATGGATATATTGCTTATATTAAAAATTATTTGTAAGGTAAAAACTTATAAATTATATCATATATCATATAATAAATATGAGAAGTTATAGGTGGTTTATAAGGTAAGATTTAGAAATTTTATAAAATTTTGCTAATAGAGAAGAGGATATAAATATCATATGGATATGGTTTTATTTGTAAAATGATTTTAAATTAGAAGATTGTAAATTATATCATACAATGATGATTAAAACTTAAAGAAGTTTTACAATACCAAAAAAAAAAAATTCATGTTCATATTAAATAAAAAATGTCAACATGTTAAATACACAAACCACGTTATTTATAATTTTTTTAAAAATTAAAAATAAGTAAATTACATCACGTAAGGAAAAGGAAAAAAAATAGAAAGAAAAACAAAAAAAAAACAAAACAGAATAGACTTACAAAACATGACATCCAAACTATTAACAAAATTGAAAAATTATAAATTATATGAAAAAATTAAATTAAAAAGAAGAAGAAGAAATAAGAAAGAAAATTAAAAAAATGTCTTTCCAAGCATGTCATCAATGACATTACAAATGGGTTATCAAGAGAACCACCTATAATTGATGCGTCCAGAGTGGGATATGAAAATATTATAATGGGTTTTTTAATAAATTATATGTTTTTAAAATACATTATAATATAATAATTAAAAATGTATTAAGGTAATATGTTTGTGATTTAAGATGTTTAATTAAAGGCATATATTTGATATTAGGTAATATATTTGAGTGAGTTGTATTCTTTTTAAAAATTTGATATTAGATTATTTTTATAAAATAATTTTAAGACAAAAAAAATGATTTTAAAAGTTTTTATGGTTTTTAAAATCATTTTGAGATATTAAAATTTAATATTAAAATACAACTTAAAAAATTAAAATAACATTTTAATCTTGTAATAATTATGATTTTTTATGATAGAGAATTTTGAGGTAAAAAATGTTGTAAAAAATTTAAAAAAAAATATTTGAATTAAAAAAATTATTATTATAATTTTAAAGATTAAAATTAACAAAATTTATTATATTCTACTTATGGAATATTATATCTTTATCATTAAAATTAAAGTATTAAAATAACATATAATATTAGATATTTTACGCTGTAAGAATCTATGATATGTGTATTATATCGTTATTATTAAAATTAAAGTATTAAAACAATATATAGTATTAGATATTTTATGCTTTCAAAATTTAGGATATATGCATAGTTTTTTTTTGGAATAAAATATTTGTTAAAATTTTCAATCAAAATAAAATATATAGTATACATATATGACTGAGTAAATTTTTTAAAGATAACCTTCCCACTTAGATATAGATTATAAAATAATGTAATGAATGATAAAATTCAAACACTTAAAATAATATATATTTGAGAGAAATAAAAAATTTAAATATTAAAAAAAAATTATAAAATCTAATGTGAAATGATAAAATAAAACTATATTACAATTAAAACATCAAACAACTCTACAATATAGGTCACCAATTTTAACAAATTTAAAATAAAATTTAACAATTTCAAATCTAATATTTCATATGAGTAAGGTAAGCAACGGGATTTTAAAAAGAAAAGTTAAATATATTAATTTTTTTAACATATTTAATATATAATGATATTTGATATAAATAAATATGTAGATATGTAATTTAATATTTAAAAATTTAAATTATAACTATTATTTAAATAAATATTATATAATATTTTTGATAAATAATATTTATGAAGATATTTCATTTTATTTTTATATATTTTATTTACTACTATTTTCATAATTTATTAATAATTCAATATATATATATATATATATATATATATAACATTAAAATCAAAAATGAATTGAGTGTTATTATAACTAATAAATTGAATATTATTAGAAATATGGGATCTCAAAAAGAGAAGATACTAATAAAATTATTAAGTGTTACTTCATAATTATTAATGAAATGTGAGATATTTATAATTTAAATGGTTAAAGTCAAGATCATTCTTTGGATGACTTTGATAGATTATATATCTCGTAGTTATGACAACTTAGCTAAAGGAAATCTCAAATTTAAATAAATGCTTACTTATCAATGGTAATTCGCTATATGTACGATAAATCATGAAAAAAATATGCCAATATATATTTAATTATGAGCTTCTTAATCAGAAAAATGTCGTGACATATCAATTTCAAAATATATTATCTTATATTTCGTATATGCTTTTATCAATTTAAATGTTTCACTTTAATAGACGATTTCATTATCTTCATTGTTTTTATGTAATTTCACCATTATATTTGAAAAAAATATGTTCCAAATTCTATAATATATTCAAGATAATATAATTTATAAAATACTTTCACAAATTAAAAAAAAATCTATTATATTAATCAAATAAAGATTGAATTTAAGATATTTTTATTAATATAATTAAAAATAGAAAATATTATTATATTAAATTTTATGAATTTAACCTCATAATCAAGAGGACGCGAAATTTAAACCTTTCTCATTTACATATTAAATATTGCCGAATAAAATAAGATAAATAAGATAACAGCTTGGGGATAACAGAAGCCGACTAAATAAGTTCGTTACCACAATTAATAATTTTCAACACAGCGTGCAAAGACTTTTACGCGAAGGTGCGAATTTTGAATAATTAAAAACAATCGAGCCGCCCATAAAATTCTAAATTGTTGAGCGCGTTTCCCATCATTAACAATTTCTAGCACGGCGTGGAAAGACCTTTACGTGGTTGAAATGTTATTTTCCCTATATAAATTAATGACATTTGTAGAGGAAGGCAAACATGGCTTCCTCCGTGCCTTCCATGGAAGCACATCTCCAACTCTATGAAATATTTCTTTCATCAGCAAAGCCCATGGCTCTTCAAGCTATTGTTTTACTGCAAATCCCTGACATTATTGCCATACATGGCCGTGAAAATCCTCTCCCTCTAGAGGACATTGCTTCGTATATTTCTGCTTCCACTAAAAAACCTGCCCACATGGGCTACCTCTTTAGAATCATGAGACTTGTAGCTTCCATGGGTGTTTTCACTGAAGAGGCCTCAGTAGCTAATGGTGGTAATCCCCAATTCAAATACGGGCTGAGGTGGAATTTTTATATATTTTTTAAATGGAAAAAATAATATGTAAATAAAATAATAATATTATAATGATAATAAATTATATGTTTTCAAATTGTATTATAATATAAAAATTGTAAATAAAATACCGTAAGATTTTTTTAATTTAAGATGTTATAGAAAAAATGGTATATATATATATATATATATATATATATTAGTATTAATTTTTAATATAAAGTGAATTAGAATCTCAATTTCAATTTCATTTTTTAGCATTAAATTTTTGTGAGTTGTATTATTTTAAAAATTTGATATTAGATGAGTTACAATAAAATTTCAACATTAAAAATAAAATATTGAATTTTTTTTTTATGGTTTCAAAGAACACTTAGAAATATCAAAACATAGCATTGAATTATGGTCCGATATGAAAAAAATATCATACATATTTTTTTTATAAATTATATGTTTTCAAATTATATTATAATATAAAAATTGTAAATAAAATACCGTAAGATTTTTTTAATTTAAGATGTTATAGAAAAAATGGTATATATATATATATATATAAATATAAATAAAGTGAATTAGAATCTCAATTTCAATTTCATTTTTTAGCATTAAATTGTTGTGAGTTGTATTATTTTAAAAATTTGATATTAGATGAGTTTCATTAAAATTTCAACATTAAAAATTAAATATTGAATTTTTTTTTATGGTTTCAAAGTACACTTAGAAATATCAAAACATGGCATTGAAGTATGGTCCGATATGAAAAAAATATTATACATATTTTTTTAATAAATTACATGTTTTCCTATTGTATTATAATATAAAAATTGTAAATAAAATACCGTAAGATTTTTTTAGTTTAAGATGTTATAGAAAAACTGGTATATATATATATATATATATATATATATATATATATATATATATATATATATATATATATATATATATATTAATTTTTAATATAAAGTGAATTAGAATCTCAATTTCAATTTCATTTTTTAGCATTAAATTGTTGTGAGTTGTATTATTTTAAAAATTCGATATTAGATTAGTTACAATAAAATTTCAACATTAAAAATTAAATATTGAATTTTTTTTTATGGTTTCAAAGAACACTTAGAAATATCAAAACATGGCATTGAAGTATGGTCCGATATAAAAAAAATATTATACATATTTTTTTAATAAATTATATGTTTTCAAATTGTATTATAATATAAAAGTTGTAAATAAAATACCGTAAGATTTTTTTAGTTTAAGATGTTATAGAAAAAATGGTATATATATATATATAAAGTGAATTAAAATCTCAATTTCAATTTCATTTTTTAGCATTAAATTGTTGTGAGTTGTATTATTTTAAAAATTTGATATTAGATGAGTTACATTAAAATTTCAACATTAAAAATTAAATATTGAATTTTTTTTTATGGTTTCAAAGAACACTTAGAAATATCAAAACATAGCATTGAAGTATAACAAAATAATAACACTCTATTCTCGTAATACGTATGGTCCTTCATGATATATATATATATATATATATATATATATATATATATATATATATATATATATATGATATCGTTATTATTAAAAATAATATTTATATATATGATATCGTTATTATTAAAAATAATATTTTAAAACAATATATAGTATTACATATTTTATATTTTAAAAATCAGTGATATGTAGATTAAAAAAAATTGAAACGAATAATTAGAAGATTTTTCAGTCAAAATATCGTTTCACAATTTATGATTAATCATAAAAACTAACACAAAATTCTATTTATTTAATCTCCCTCAAGTTTTTTATTTAATCATATATTTCTCTTCTTCATAATGGATCAGATATTAATTGATCAAAATATCTCTAAGAATGTTTTTCTTAAAAACCTAATAAAATATATAGTATACATGTACGAATTAGTAAAATTATCATACCTTTTTTTATAAATTATATGTTTTTAAATTGCACCATAATATAAAAATTCTAAATGAAATAAGGTACGATGTTTTTAATTTAAGATGTTATTTAATAAAAGGTAAATATTTTTAATATATTTATTGATATTCTAGATGACTTTTAAAATAAAATATCAACATTAAAAGAAATGATTGGAAAAATTATTCTGATTACAAAGAGTATTTGGAGATATCAAAACATACTATTAAATTACTCTCATATGAGTAAGTACTAAAACTACTGTATAAACACTCCAAATAAGTTACGGGAATAAGAAAAAATAATAATAATATTTAATATAAAAAAAAAAAAAATATGTGGATGTACAATATAGTATATGAAATTTTAAATCATAACCATCATTGAAATAAATTAAATACATATTTTTTATAAAAAACATTTATGAAATTATTTTATTTTATTTTATTTTAATATACTTAATTTTTAACTGTTTTCATAATTTATTTATAATTCATTACATCTATAATACACTATTTAAAATATATGTACAACCTTAAAATCCAAAATGAATTGTATTATTATAAAAAATAAAATAAATGTTATTAAAAATATTGGATCTTGAAAGGAAGCTATTAATAAAATTATTAACTATTATCTCACAATTATTAATTGATTATGAGATAACTACATATATATTTTTATATTTTATTTATTTCACTTAAGATGATATATATATATATATATATATATATATATATATATATATATATATATATATATAATATTTATAATTTTAAATTTTGAGATGGTTGAAAGAGTGTTGTATCTTTACCTTTAAAAAAATAAAGTCTTAAAATAACATATAAGATATATTATTCTTTAGAATCCATGATATGTGGATTAACTTTTTTTTCCAAAGAAACAATTTGATAAAGTTTTCAATTAAAATGTTATATCACAACCTATAATCAATCATTACAGTTGACTGCTTTAATAAATTAAAGTAAGCTCACGTTATTTTTATTTAAATATATGATTTTTTCAGTTTTTTTTAATTTAAAAATTTATTAAAAGGTTTTTCTTAAAAACCTATTCAAATATATATGTGAGTGAGCATATTTTTAAAAGAGGACCTTCTCACTATTACCAAACAATCTTTTTTATCTATATTTAAATAGGGGTTAGAAAATAAACTAGTAAACGATAAAACATGGACACTTAAAATGATATAAATTTGAGAGACATAAGAAATTTAAATATTAAAAAAATAAAATTCAAAATCTATTAAACTATTTTAATGATAAAATAAAATTCTATTAAAATTAAAACATCAAACAAATCTAAATTTGAACATCTATTTTAACCATATAAGTCAACAATTTTAACAAACATAGATTTAAAATTTAACAATTTTAAATCTAATAACTCACATAAGTAAAATATTAAAACTATCATATGAACGCCCCCTTTATGAAATTAAGAGAATATACAAAAAAGTTTTGATTCCATCCCACCCAAATAAATGAATAAATAAATAATAAAAAATAATGTCACATAACATTAAACTCAGGAAGAGGGGACAAAATATCACTTAGTTAATAAGGTTGATGACCTAGTTAACCACATCGATCCATGAGCTGATGAGTAATGTTTTTACTACCGATCAAATTATCATAATCCATAAATGAAATAAAAATGTGTGAGAAAGTTTTATCATCTTTTATTCACCATTATCAGCCTTAGATAATTATGATCAAGGTCAATAATAATCTATCATAAGATTATTACCCTTGACAATGTTGTTTGATATCCTTATGCACTTTGGTGGTCATGCAATGATTATAAGGATATGTATGTATGAAAGAATTAGAAGTAATAGTTTGAAAAATGGCATGAGATATCTTATGATATAATTATGGCTTTAGTCATGGGAATTGAATTTGATGTTATATATTTTAGAGTAGAAGCTGAAATATTAACTTACATATGTTTTTATGAATATATCTAAGTGAATGTTTTATTATGTATACATGGTGCGAAGGGTGTTCTTGAAGAAGATATGTCATGTAACCTTATAATCCACAAGTTTAGAATTGTAACCTAGCAATGAATTTTGTTGAACTGAAAATAACTTGGTAAATATTTCATATCAATCCAAAAGGATTAATGATGAATTGCAAAAACAATATTATTAATTACAAAATAAAAAATCTTTTAACGAACATATGATTAACATACAGAGTCATTCACTTTCTACATATACAAATGAAGTTGATTAAAATATTTCTTTTGTAATTAGTTATAGAGTAGTGAATAAAAACACAACACTCTTTTAATCATTATGCAAGAATGCTAGATGGCAACATGTATTTTTTTAATCAAAACTACTTATTAATACATTACATGTATTTTTCATACATTATCTTTTTTTGCTTTATCGATTGACATTTTTTAATAATAAAAAAAATGAATTAATTCTTTTTAAATATGTTTTCATATTTTACCTTCTATCTTTTTAAAACTATTTACAAGATATTTATTATTATTAACATTTAAATTGCATCTACATTGCATAACCTTTGTGAAACTGGTAAGTATGGTTGTTACTAGACTATTTGGTGTCTTTGGATTGGAAAAATATATCATTACTTACTTCTGCTTCAGTTTGGCCAATAACGTAAATATATAATGTATAAAATTTTCAATGGTGTTAGGAAGACCTATGTAAACCTCTTGTAAACCATTTTTTTAATTGATTAAATAATATACATGTGATCCCTTGTTAATCAAGATGATTAATTTGACAGAATTTTGGTGGTGGTGGTGGTTTTTTTTTTTGTTTTGTTGGGAGGGGGTCTTCAAAGTTCTTATGTGCACCTTCATGATACAATACCCTTTTTTTAACTAAAGATATTTTAATCTCTGAGAAGATATTCATAATGATTCCCTTGCCCTGAGATCGTCATAAAACATATAAGAGTTAGATTTAATATCCATGTTTTAGCTTTAATTTCAAAGGGTACTCTTTTCTCTTATTTTTTATTTTATTTTTATTAAATAAAAAATGATATATATTAATATATTATATTGAAGTTTTTTTCACATTTTAATTTTAGATATCTTAATGATGTTTGTTACATTATAGTCCATTGATGTTAAGGTTTATTCACTTTTGGATGGGCAATTTGAGGAGATAGTCAGCAAAGATGTGACAATTGACTTGTCACATCTGTAATTGCTATGTACATGTGACTCTCTAGTGATAATGACCACTAAAAATAAGGATGGAACTAGTTTTTTTAAGGACACAGGTGTTGTGAATGGTGTTTACCCAAAGGTAGTCTTAGGGCATTCATGCACACAACCATCTATGTCAACTAAGATATTTAGGCCCTTCGATAATATAATTGAAGATCTATTTTTCCATTCCACCCCTATTGGGTATGCTCTATTTGTCAAAGGTCCGTCTTGTGATTTCAATGTTGTTACAATGGGCAAATATTTCATCAAATTGGTTGGTCTCTCAAGTGGAAAAGATAGTGAAAATCATATTTAATATTTTGAACACTAAAAAGGCCACTCCAATAGTGTCTTTTGAGGATGAGGCTTTCAAGGTGGTGCTCTAAAATGTATAATGATTCATGACTAAGACATTAGTGTGGATATTTGACAAATTTTTCCTAACCCTATTAATTCTTCTTCAGTGGGTCTTTGATTCATGGTGATTGTTAATGTAAGACTCTACCCATGTGCCATATGTTTCTTTATTATGGTTTTTGATAGTCTTATAGACTGTAAAATTTTTATTAAGGCCAAATCCTAGAGTTGGTTTAGCACTTCCTCTTCTTAAAACCAAGTGGTGTCCTATATTCAACCATCTTCTCAAAAGCTTTACCATCAAGCCCATATATTTTCTTCTTCAATATCCGCCCCTTCAATTTTGGGTTGAAATTTACTTGTTAGCCATAGATGAATCCTTTGGAAATATATTGGACATAAATGCTTATGCCTCTAACTTTTCCCACACCACCTTTGCTTGAATTTTTATTTTTTTAATATTTATTAGGACCTTGTAGTAGTCATTTAACTGAGGGTCAAAGGTTAGTGCTAGAATCAAACCCTATATTATGAAAGGATACCCTTCAGATGTTACATATTATTTGAAATTAGATAGTTAGCCACTTCTTTCCATAGCTCCAAGCGTAATGTGAATTCTTATTGGTAGAAGGATGCAAGTGTTGATCATATTAATTTTTTTTAGATAACACTCCTACTAAAACAGTAACAGAAGTTTGAAAAATTCATTAGGAGTAGAAATTAAAACTTGTCTAACTCAAGATGTGACTTCATCTTTGACCTTTAAGGAATAGTTCATAATGGATATTGAGAGAGACGGTTTTTAAATATGGAATTAACTTATGGGATTGTTGCCTCTTGAGGCCCACTAGTTGATATGTGTACACCTTATAGTGTTAATTCAAGGAATTCATGTAACCAAGGAAATTGGACTGTAGTGAGGATTAATAAAATAGGGAATTTCATCCCTAATCCTTCCTCCCTGATTCTACACTCTTATCATATATATGGCAAGGAATGGATTTATGTTTTTTGGATCATTTTATCTTGGATTGTTATGTAATTCTTTGTTATGATGCATCCTTTTCTAGATTTGAAGGTTGAAATTTATGTAATTTTTAGTACTAGTTCAATATTGGTTGGGTGTTTTTTCCATTAGTTTTGTTGTTATCCTAGGATTTCTTTGCTACTCTGTAAGGATATAGTTCTCCCTTTGGAAGTTTTAGGTTATTTCATCCATGTTTTAGCAATATTTTTCCCCCATGAATTTTCATCTGAGGCAAATAGGTGATATTTTAGATCAATCCGTATTATACAAAAGGGACCCTTTAACCATCAACTAATTACAAAAAAATTCTATACTATAAAGAGGGTCAATCACTATCAAAGAGACTCCTAGAAATCAAATCTATAAAATAAAAAGATTTAGAAGGATTTAAGAAAGACAAACAATACAATAGGAAACACCTCTCATGCCCATAATTAAGATATAATCACGTGTTTTCATAAAAGAAGTACATAAATAAATGTCAAATAAAAATTAATGGGGATCAATAATCTATAGTAGAAGTTAAGTAAGCATTCACAATTTCACTCAATACTCTATTTAGATCCTAAACATGTTATTTTTTATTAATGCCAGTATTAAGATTGATTTTATGTCAATTATATGTTGATTTGAGAATAAAATTAGTGACTTGATTTCCTTCCCTTCTAGTATTGTTTCATTGAACATCATTAAAACCTTGAATGTGAATGTCCATGTCTTTCTTACATTCATTTAATTTCTACTACTGGAATTATTTTTGAAATGATCAACTAAAATTTTAGAATCATATTCCTAAATAACACCAATAAAATGCTTTGACTTAGTTATTAAAATAAATTGGTGAATGACCATAACCACAACATAATTATTAGAAGTAACTTTAATTCTAAATGTGATATCCATATTTATATACCAAACGAATAAGTGGAGTCACTATATTCATAAGCACCCTACAATGGGTGTTTATAACAAATTTAATGCGTTACATGCCTAAAATTTTAGGCATAATCTTTCTATAATAGGTGATGTTCTTGTTCTTGTTTTAATTATTTAATTTCACCTAGTTTATTTATATTTATTTGGAAACTATTGAGTGGTATAAGTTTTAAGGTATTTATGTTGAATTTATTATATATTATATTGGTTAAGGATGTTTTAAATTGTGGACATTAAGAGGATTTTAGAATTATAATAGAATAAAGTTTTTAGTAAATGGATATATTACATATATTCAAAATTATTTGTAAATTATAAACTTATAAATTATATCATATAGTATATATGAGAAGTTTTAGGTGGTTTATAAGGTAAGATTTAGAAATCCTATACAATTTTAATAATAGATAAGAGGATATAAATATCATATGGATATGGTTTTATTTTAAAAATGATTTTTATTTAAGAGATTGTAAATTATATAATACAATGATAATTAAAATTTAGAGAAGTTTTACAATACCAAACAATAAAAATAATATGCATATTCATATTAAATAAAAAATGTCAACATGTTAAATACACAAACCACTTTATTTATAATTTTTTTATAAAATTAAAAACAATTAAATTACATTACATAAAGAAAAGGAAATAAAAATAGAAAAAGAAACCCAAAAAAGACCAACAAAATAGACTTACAAAACATGACATCCAAACTACTAGAAAAATTAAAAAATTATATCACAAAATTAAATTAAAAAGAAGAAGAAGAAATAAGAAAGAAAAGAAAAAGATGTCTTTCCAAGCATGTCATCAATACCATTACAAATGGGTGAAGAAGAGAACCACCCAAAATTGATGCTTCCAGAATGGGATATGAAAATATTATAATTTTTTTTAAAATAAATTATATGTTTTTAAATCGTATTATAATATATTAATTAAAAATTAAGTAAGGTAATATTTTTGTGATTTAATATATTATTTAATTAAAGGTATATATTTTTCATATATACATTGGTATCAATTTTGAGTCTAAAGTAAATTAGAATCTCAATTTCATTTCTGAGTGAGTTGTATTCTTTCTAAAAATTTGATATTAGATGATTCTTATAATAAAATTTTAAGATTAAAAAAATTATTGGAAAAGTTGTTATGGTTTTTAAAAGCATTTGGAGATATCAAAATTTCACATTAAAATATAACCTAAAAAATAAAATAGCATTCTAGTCTTGTAATAATTATGATTCTTTATGATAGAAAATTTTGAGGTAAAAACATATTGTAAAAAAAATAATATGTGAATAAATAAAATTTATTACTATAATTTTAAAGATTAAAATTAGTAAAAAATATTATATTCTACTTATGGAATATTGTATCTTTATCATTAAAATTAAAATATTAAAATAACATATAACATTAGATATTTTATGTTTTAAGAATCTATGATGTGTATTGTAATTTTATTATTAAAATTAAAGTCTTAAAACAATATATAGTATTAGATATTTTATGCTTTCAAAATCTATGACATATGCATAGTTTTTTATGGAATAAAATATTTGCTATAATTTTCAATCAAAATATCAAATCTCAACTTTTGATCAATCATAACGCTTGACTCAAAATTTTGAGCATAAAGAAGCTCAAGTTTTTTATTTAAACATATGTTTCTCTTCTTCATAATAAATCAAGGTTTAGTTGATCAAAATATCTCTAACAATGTTTTTCCTGAAATCCTAATAAAATATATAGTATACATATATGACTTAGTAAAATTTTAAAAGATAACCTTCCCAGTTTTACCAAACAATCATTCTAATATATAATTAGATATAGATTAGAAAATAATTTAATAAATGATAAAATTCAGGCACTTAAAATAACATAAATTTGGGAGACATAAGAAACTTAAATTTAAAAAAATTTAGATATAGATTAGAAAATAATTTAATAAATTATAAAATTTGGGAACTTAAAATAATATAAATTTGGGAGACATAAGAAATTTAAATATTAAAAAAAACAAATTATAAAATCTAGAGCAAAATGATAAAATAAAACTATATTACAATTAAAACATCAAACAACTCTAAGATTTAAACATCTATCCTATAATATAGGTCACTAATTTTAATATAGGCCCTTCAAGAATATAATTGGTGCTCTATTTTTCCATTCCACCCTTATTGGGGATGCTCTATCTGTGAAACATCCATCTTTAGATGCAACTACTGTTACAAAGGGCAAATATTTTATCAAATTGGTGGGTCTCTCAAGTCGAAAAGATAATGAAAATCATATTTAATCATTTGAACATTAAAAAGGCCACTCTAATAGTGTATTTTTAGGATGAGGCTCTCAATGTGGTGCTCTGAAATTTAGAATGGTTCATGACTAAGGGATTAGTGTGCATATTTGACAAATTCTGTCCAACCCTATTAATTCTTCTTTAGTGGGTATCTGATTCAATGTGATTGTTAATGTAAGATATCTTATAACTCTACACATGTGCCATATGTTTCTTTATATTGGTTTTTTATAGTCTTATAGACTATAAAAATGTTATTAAGGCCAAATCCTAGAGTTGGTTTAACACATCCTCTTCTTAAAACCAAGTGGTGTCCTATGTTCAAACCTCTTCTCGAAAGCTTTATCATCAAGCCCATATACGTTCTTCTTCAATATCTGCCCCTTGATTTTTGGGTTGAATCTTACTTGTTAGCCATTATTGAATCCTTGGGAAATATATTGGACATAAATTCTTATGCCTCTAACTTTCCCACACCACCTTTTCTTGGTGTTTTGTTTGTTTTGATATTTCTTAAGACTTTTTAGTAGGCATTTAACTAAGGGTCAAAGGTTGGTAATAGAATCAAACCCTATATTATGAAAGGTTACCCTTCAAATGTTGTATATTCTTTGAAATTAGATAATTAACCACTTGTTTCCATAGCTCCAAGCACAATGTGAATTTTTATTGGTGGAGGGATGCAAGTGTTGATAATC
The DNA here is from genome assembly GCA_037957365.1 of Torreya grandis. NCBI lineage: Eukaryota > Viridiplantae > Streptophyta > Pinopsida > Cupressales > Taxaceae > Torreya > Torreya grandis. The sequence goes on along the minus strand of JARHVA010000005.1, from coordinate 6,755,828 downwards.
TTACAATTTTTTCAGATAACACTCATACTAAACCAATAATAGAAGCTTGAAAAATTAATTAAGAGGTAGAGATTAAAGCTTCTATAACTCAAGCTGTGACTTCATCTCTGACCTTTAAGGAATATTTGATTGAGGATGTTGGGAGAAATGGTTTTTAAATGTGGAATTAACTTATGGGATTATTGCCTCTAGAGGCTGACTAGTTGATATGTGTACACCTTCTAGTGTTAATTCAAGTAACTCATGTATCCAAGAAGATTGGACTATAGTGAGGTTTAATAAAATAAGAAATTTCATCCCTAATTCTTCCTCCTTGATTCTACACTCTTATCATATAGAGGGGAAGGGATGGATTTAGTTTTTCTAGATGGTTTTATCTTGGATTGTTATGTAATTATTTTTTATGATGCATCCTTTTCTAGATTTGAAGGTTGAAGGTTATGTATTTCTTAGTACTATTTCAATATTGGTTGGGTGTTTTTTACATTAGTTTTTTTTTTAATCCTAGGATTTCTTTGGTACTCTTTAAGGATATAGTTCTACCTTTGGTAGTTTTAGGTTATTTCATCCATGTTTTAGCAATATTATTCCCCCATGATTTTTCATCTGAGGCAAATCGATGAGTTTTTAGATCATCCTTATTATAGGTAAGGGACCCTTTAACCATCAATTAATTGTAATAAAAACACTATACTATAAACAGGGTCATTCACTGTCAAAGAGACTCCTAGAAATCAAATCTATAAAAATAAAAAAAGATTTATAAGCATTTAAGAAAGACAAATGATACAATAGGAAACAACTCTCATGCCCATAATTAAGATATAATTACTTGTTTTCATAAAAAAAATTACATAAATAAATGTCAAAAAAAATTTAATGGGGATCAATAATCTATAGAAGAAGTTATGTCAACATTCACAATTTCACTAAATGCTTTGTTTAGATCCTAAACTTGTTATTTTTTATTAATGCGAGTATCAAGATTGTATTTATGTCAATTATATATTGAATTGGGATTAAAATTAGCAACTTGATTTCCTTCCCTTCTATTATGGTTCCATTAAACATCGTTAAAACCTTGAATGTGAATGTCCATGTCTTTCTTACATTCATTCAATTAATACTACTGGAATTTTTGTTGAAATGATCAACTAAAATTTTAGAATCATATTCCTAAATAATACCAATAAAATGCTTTGACTTAATTATTAAACTAAATTGGAGAATGACCATAACCTCAACATAATTATTAGAATTAACTTCAATTCTAAATGTGATATCTATATTTATATACTAAATGAATAATTGGAGTCACTATATTCATAAGCACCCTACAATGGGTGTTTATAAAAAAATTAATGTGTTACATGTGTAAAATTTTAGGCATAATCTTTTTATAATAAGTGTTGTTCTTGTTGTTGTTTTAATTATTTAATTTCATCTATTTTATGTATATTTTTTTAGAAATTATTGAGTGGTATAAGTTTTAAGGTATTTATGTTGAATTTATTATTTATTATATTGATGAAAGATGTTTTAACTTGTGGACATTAAAATTATTTTAGAATTATAATATAATGAAGTTTTTAGTAAATGGATATATTGCTTATATTAAAAATTATTTGTAAGGTAGAAACTTATAAATTATATCATATATCATATAGTAAATATGAGAAGTTATAGGTGGTTTATAAGGTAAGATTTAGAAATTTTATAAAATTTTGCTAATAGAGAAGAGGATATAAATATCATATGGATATGGTTTTATTTGTAAAATGATTTTAAATTAGGAGATTGTAAATTATATCATACAATGATGATTAAAACTTAAAGAAGTTTTACAATACCAAAAAAAAAAATTCATGTTCATATTAAATAAAAAATGTCAACATGTTAAATACACAAACCACTTTATTTATAATTTTTTTAAAAATTAAAAATAAGTAAATTACATCACGTAAGGAAAAGGAAAAAAAATAGAAAGAAAAACAAAAAAAAAAACAAAACAGAATAGACTTACAAAACATGACATCCAAACTATTAACAAAATTGAAAAATTATAAATTATATGAAAAAATTAAATTAAAAAGAAGAAGAAGAAATAAGAAAGAAAATTAGAAAAATGTCTTTCCAAGCATGTCATCAATAACATTACAAATGGGTTATCAAGAGAACCACCTATAATTGATGCTTCCATAGTGGGATATGAAAATATTATAATGTGTTTTTTAATAAATTATATGTTTTTAAAATACATTATAATATATTAATTAAAAATGTATTAAGGTAATATGTTTGTGATTTAAGATGTTTAATTAAAGGTATATATTTGATATTAGGTAATATATTTGAGTGAGTTGTATTCTTTTTAAAAATTTGATATTAGATTATTTTTATAAAATAATTTTAAGACAAAAAAATGATTTTAAAAGTTTTTATGGTTTTTAAAATCATTTTGAGATATTAAAATTTAATATTAAAATATAACTTAAAAAATTAAAATAACATTTTAATCTTGTAATAATTATGATTTTTTATGATAGAGAATTTTGAGGTAAAAAATGTTGTAAAAAATTGAAAAAATAATATTTGAATTAAAAAAATTATTATTATAATTTTAAAGATTAAAATTAACAAAATTTATTATATTCTACTTATGGAATATTATATCTTTATCATTAAAATTAAAGTATTAAAGTAACATATAATATTAGATATTTTACGCTGTAATAATCTATGATATGTGTATTATGTCGTTATTATTAAAATTAAAGTATTAAAACAATATATAGTATTAGATATTTTATGCTTTCAAAATCTAGGATATATGCATAATTTTTTTTTGGAATAAAATATTTGTTAAAATTTTCAATCAAAATAAAATATATAGTATACATATATGACTGAGTAAATTTTTTAAAGATAACCTTCCCACTTTTACCAAACAATAGTTCTAATATATAATTAGATATAGATTATAAAATAATGTAATGAATGACAAAATTCAAACACTTAAAATAATATATATTTGAGAGAAATAAAAAATTTAAATATTAAAAAAAAATTATAAAATCTAATGTGAAATGATAAAATAAAACTATATTACAATTAAAACATCAAACAACTCTACAATATAGGTCACCAATTTTAACAAATTTAAAATAAAATTTAACAATTTAAAATCTAATATTTCATATGAGTAAGGTAAGCAACGGGATTTTAAAAAGAAAAGTTAAATATATTAATTTTTTTAACATATTTAATATATAATGATATTTGATATAAATAAATATGTAGATATGTAATTTAATATTTGAAAATTTAAATTATAACTATTATTTAAATAAATATTATATAATATTTTTGATAAATAATATTTATGAAGATATTTCATTTTATTTTTATATATTTTATTTACTACTATTTTCATAATTTATTAATAATTCTATATATATATATATATATATATATATATATATATAACATTAAAATCGAAAATGAATTGAGTGTTATTATAACTAATAAATGGAATATTATTAGAAATATGGGATCTCAAAAAGAGAAGATACTAATAAAATTATTAAGTGTTACTTCATAATTATTAATGAAATGTGAGATACTTATAATTTAAATGGTTAAAGTCAAGATCATTCTTTGGATGACTTTGATAGATTATATATCTCGTAGTTATGACATCTTAGCTAAAGGAAATCTCAAATTTAAATAAATGCTTACTTATCAATGGTAATTCGCTATATGTACGATAAATCATGAAAAAAATATGCCAATATATATTTAATTATGAGCTTCTTAATCAGAAAAATGTCGTGACATATCAATTTCAAAATATATTATCTTATATTTCGTATATGCTTTTATCAATTTAAATGTTTCACTTTAATACACGATTTCATTATCTTCATTGCTTTTATGTAGTTTCACCATTATATTTGAAAAAAATATTGAAAAAATATGTTCCAAATTCTATAATATATTCAAGATAATATAATTTATAAAATACTTTCACAAATAAAAAAAATTTATATTATATTAATCAAATAAAAATTGAATTTAAGATATTTTTATTAATATAATTAAAAATAGAAAATATTATTATATTAAATTTTATGAATTTAACCTCATAATCAAGAGGACGCGAAATTTAAAGCTTTCTCGTTTACATATTAAATATTGCCGAATAAAATAAGATAAAATAAGATAACAGATTTGGGATAAAAGAAGCCGACTAAATAAGTTCGTTACCACAATTAATAATTTTCAACACAGCGTGCAAAGACTTTTACGCGAAGGTGCGAATTTTGAATAATTAAAAACAATCGAGCCGCCCATAAAATTCTAAATTGTTGAGCGCGTTTCCCATCATTAACAATTTCTAGCACGGCGTGGAAAGACCTTTACGTGGTTGAAATGTTATTTTCCCTATATAAATTAATGACATTTGTAGAGGAAGGCAAACATGGCTTCCTCCGTGCCTTCCATGGAAGCACATCTCCAACTCTATGAAATATTTCTTTCATCAGCAAAGCCCATGGCTCTTCAAGCTATTGTTTTACTGCAAATCCCTGACATTATTGCCATACATGGCCGTGAAAATCCTCTCCCTCTAGAGGACATTGCTTCGTATATTTCTGCTTCCACTAAAAAACCTGCCCACATGGGCTACCTCTTTAGAATCATGAGACTTGTAGCTTCCATGGGTGTTTTCACTGAAGAGGCCTCAGTAGCTAATGGTGGTAATCCCCAATTCAAATACGGGCTGACCGACCTCTCAAAGTTGCTGGTTAACAAACAGGGCCAGCAATCCTGTGCTCCGACTCTGTTTGTGACAAACAACAAGCTGCTGTTTGATGCTTATCAGCATCTTCACGAATCCGTCACTGAAGGCTGCTATGCATTCAACGAAGCCCATGGCATGGATTTATGGAAATATGCCAGCAATAATTCAGAAGCCAACAGGGTTTTCAACGACGGCATGGTGAGCCATACTCGAGATGTCATGGTTTCTGCGGTGAAGATGTACGATGGATTTAAGAGCGTGAAGAGTTTGGTGGATGTTGCAGGAGGATTAGGCTCTGCGCTGTCCACAATCATCAAAGAATATCCCCACATAAATGGTATCAATTTTGATCTACCTCATGTCATTGCAGCTGCTCCTCCCATACATGGTGGGTAACCTCTACTATCTCTAAAATTTGCGCTAATGCACCGGGAGTTTAATTTGAGCGAAACATTGCCACACATTTTAGCAATTATAAGTTTATAATTAGCATCCGCATACAATATTGCAGGTGTGGAGCATGTGGAAGGCAACATGTTCGAGCAAATTCCTCCAGCCGATGCAGTTTTTATGAAGGTATTTCATTTCGGTACATTGGAATCCATATCTCTCTGGTTATAATTCTTAATATTATATTATTATTGCAGGGGATTTTGCACGACTGGGACGATGAGCATTGTGTGAAATTGCTGAAGAAGAGTTATGAGGCAACACCGGAGAATGGGAAGGTGTTAATTGTTGATGCAGTTGTTGATGCAGAAGAAGGGAGCAAGAGGAAAGTGGGATTATTATTTGACATTTGTATGATGGGTTATACCTCGGGTGGAAAGGAGAGAACAGAAGAAGAATTTAAGGAGCTATTTCTCAAAGCAGGCTTCAAAACCTACACTATTTTAAACTTGCCTTGTCTTCAAGCACTCATAGAAGTTTGTAAATAATAGCTAACTTTGGAAACAGTAATGTTAAAAGTGAATCAATGTATGCCACCTTTAAGTGTGAACTGTGTGTGTGTTTTTTTTCGGAACACATCACGGTTTATTAATAAAACAATATAAAATATATTTACTGGTTTGTGATTACAAAATGTGACTAGTTGGTATTTACTGCCTGAAAGGATTGAAACAATCTTAATATATATTATTTGAATCTGGATATGTAAACTAAGTTATCTTTAAAAATCACCTTTGTCGTCAAAGAAACCAAGTTAGATGTTGACATGTTTGTTCGCTTGAGAGTGATAAAAAAAAGTCTTAAATAAAAAAAATCAACTTATAAATTGTTAAGCACATTGACCATTGCCAAATCTCACAACAACGTTTGCTTATGGTCGAGGATGCCAATGCTGATTACAATTCGTTTTAGTTTGACATCTGGTTCATTGTGAAGGGTTTTATAATGGTTCCGTTATTGTGTTTTTTGCATATAACATGATGGATTTATAAGTAAGACTAAAGTAATCTAATTTGCATGGCCACTTGAGTGGGGCCCACGATGAATTTGCTCCTTGGATGTCAGTTTATTTGACATACCTATTGGTCATTTAAAGGAGACTATAGTGATTAAATCTGTTTCATCCCACATAGCAAGTGTCATCGAGTGGTTGGTTTCAATTGTATCAAGGTGAGGGTTACTTTATAAATTAACTGACAATTATTTTAAATGTACAAGTTATGTTATAAGAAATTAATTTTTTGTTTTAGTGAAGCAGAGTTTTGTAACGTGAAAATATGTAAATTGGTAGTTGTATCTTATTGGAAGTCTATGTTTATAAACCATGTTTCATATTTTTTGCATTAAGTGTTAATAAATAATTATCTTATATTTATGCTAGAAGTGAGTGAAAAATGAGGTGGTGTGTTTCTTCATATAGCATGGTAATGACCTACGTAGGGAGGCGATGTTCCATTTCATGATGAGTTTGAGTAATGACAAGGTGGCGGGGGAAGAGCAATGTTATACAGAACATAAAAGTGGTTAAATATATCATAGTGAGTTAGGTGATGATTGTAAATGGTAATGGCATAATATTTCATAGATATCATACACTAGAGGGCCCATATCATACATAGAAATTGAATTTAGGGTAGTTGTTGGATTTAATCCCATGAACCCATGGCAAAGGGGTACGTAGCTTGCAAGGTGGTAATGTTGTTGATTGGTCATTTTCTATTGTTAAGGATGGGTGAGGATGTCATGAGATCTGATTTGATTACAATAAGGCTCCTAGTTTGATGTGCTGCTCAAATAAATATTCTAATGTTGTTGACATGGAGACAGGTCATTGAGTTCCTAGAGTCTATGGTTGTGTTTCTTTGGTTCATCCATATTACCAATCTATTTAACCTTTATCAATTACATTAAGATTAAAAGTATACAAAAATACCATATTTAGACCCTTGCGAAAAAAGGTGACAACATTTATAGACTATGCTCATAAGTATCTTATTTATCCTTCTTGGCCAAAAAAACATTATATCTAAAAGGGCACTCCTAGGCAGAAAAAATATGCTATGGAAGGATTAATAAAATGAATTGCAAAGTATTTTTGTTTAATGCTTTCTTCACAAAAGGTAAAATAGGGATATTAGTCATGGGTTTTAAGTGTATTATGATTCTCGATTTACACTATTTCACTTTATAAAACCCCTCTCAACCAAAACAAAAAATTACATAGATATCGGTGTAACTTACACTCTTTAGTATAATATTTATAGCCTTTGCAAAGGGAAGTATGATAACAGAGGTTGTGCATAATTTGAAATACTTCAAAATTCTGTAATGCTTAAAAATAGTATGCAAAAATTCAAATTGGTATTAATTTTAATTGTAAAATAAATTAAAATCATAAATTTATTTATGAGTGTTAAATTATCATGAGTTGTATTATTTCTATAAATTTTATATTATACGAGTCTTATAGTAAAACTTTGATAAAGAAAAATGTTTGGAAAATATCAAAACTTAGTACTGAAGTACAACAAAAACATAAGACTCTAGTTTTGTAATATTTATTATCCTTTATAGTAAAAAATTTTGAGGTGGAATTTTTTTTTTTAAAAATGGAAAAATAATATGTAAATAAAATAATAATATTATAATGATAATAAATTATATGTTTTCAAATTGTATTATAATATAAAAATTGTAAATAAAGTACCATAAGATTTTTTTAATTTAAGATGTTATAGAAAAAATGGTATATATATATATATATATATATATATATATATATATATATATATATATATATATATATATATATATATATATATATATATATATATATATATATATATATATATTAGTATTAATTTTTAATATAAAGTGAATTAGAATCTCAATTTCAATTTCATTTTTTAACATTAAATTGTTGTGAGTTGTATTATTTTAAAATTTGGATATTAGATGAGTTACAATAATATTTCAACATTAAAAATAAAATATTGAATTTTTTTTATGGTTTCAAAGAACACTTAGAAATATCAAAACATAGCATTGAAGTATGGTCCGATATGAAAAAAATATCATACATATTTTTTTTATAAATTATATGTTTTAAAATTGTATTATAATGTAAAAATTGTAAATAAAATACAGTAAGATTTTTTTTAATTTTTTTAATTTAATTTTTTTAAAAATTTGAGATGTTATATTCATTTTTAATATCAAGTGAATTAGAATCTCAATTTCAATTTCATTTTTAGCATTAAATTGTTGTGAGTTGTATTATTTTAAAAAATTTGATATTAGATGAGTTACATTAAAATTTCAACATTAAAAATTAAATATTGAATTTTTTTTAATGATTTCAAAGAACACTTAGAAATATCAAAACATAGCATTGATGTATAACAAAATAATAACACTCTAATCTCATAATACGTATAGTCCTTCATTATATATATATATATATATATATATATATATATATATATATATATATATATTAAAATTAAAATTTTAAAACAATATATAGTATTACATATTTTATATTTTAAATATATGTGATATGTAGATAAAAAAAAATTGAGACAAATATTTAGAAGATTTTTCAGTCAAAATATCATTTCACAATTTATGATTAATCATAACAACTAGCACAAACTTCTATTTACTTAATCTCCCTCAAGTTTTTTATTTAATCATATATTTCTCTTCTTCATAATGGATCAGATTTTAATTGATCAAAAAATCTCTAAGAGTGTTTTTCTTATAAACCTAATAAAATATATAGTATACATATACGAATTAGTAAAATTATCATACCTTTTTTTTTATAAATTATATGTTTTTAAATTGCACCATAATATAAAAATTATAAATGAAATAAGGTACGATGTTTTTAATTTAAGATGTTATTTAATAAAAGGTAAATATTTTTCATATATATGTTGATATTCTAGATGACTTTTAAAATAAAATATCAACATTAAAATAAATGATTGAAAAAATTATTATGATTTCAAAGAGTATTTGGAAATATCAAAACTTACTTATTTATATATATTTATATATATATATATATATATATATATATATATATATATATATATATATATATATCAAAACTTACTATTAATGTATATATATATATATATATATATATATATATATATATATATATATATATATATATATATATATATATATATATATATAAAACAAAATTTTAAAAGCTAAATTTCTCACTTTTACCAAATAATCTTTCTTATCTATGCTTAAATAGAGTACAAAATAGAGTAATAAATGATAAAAATTAAACACTTAAATGATATAAATTTGAAACATATGAAATTTAAATATTAGAAGAAATAATTTATAAAAACTACTGAGTCATTTTAATGATAAAACAAAACTATATTACAATTATAACGTCAAACAACTCTTAAGTTTGAACATCTATCCTATTAATATAGCTCACTAATTTTAACAAACATAAAATAAAATTTAACAATTTCAAATCTAATATCTCATACGAGTAAGTACTAAAACTACTGTATAAACACTCCAAATAAGTTACGGGAATAAGAAAAAATAATAATGATATTTAATATAAATAAATAAAAAGTATGTGGATGTATAATGTAGTCTAATAAATTTTAAATCATAACCATCATTGAAATAAATTAAATACATATTTTTTTATAAATAACATTTATGAAATTATTTTATTTTATTTTAATATACTTAATTTTTTACTATTTTCATAATTTATCTATAATTCATTACATCTATAATACACTATTTAAAATATATGTACAACCTTAAAATCCAAAATGAATTGTATTATAATAAAAAATAAAATAAATGTTATTAAAAATATTGGATCTTGAAAGGAAGATATTAACAAAATTATTAACTATTATCTCACAATTATTAATTAATTATGAGATAACTACATATATTTTTATAATTTATTTATTTCACTTAAGATGATATATATATATATATATATATATATATATATATATATATATATATATATATATATACACACACACACACACATACATATATATATATATATATATATATATATATATATATATATATATATATATACACACACACACATATATAATTAATAATTTTAAATGTTGAGATGGTTGAAAGAGTGTTGTATCTTCACCTTTAAAAAATAAAGTTTTAAAATAACATATAAGATATTTTATTCTTTAGAATCCATGATATGTGGATTAACTTTTTTTTTTCCAAAGAAACAATTTGATAAAGTTTTCAATTAGAATGTTATATCACAACCTATAATCAATCATAAAATTTGACTGCTTTAATTTATTTAAGTAAGATCACTTTATTTTTATTTAAATTTATGATTTTTTCATTTTTTTTTTAAATTTAAAAATTTATTAAAATGTTTTTTCTTAAAAAACTATTCAAATATATATGTGAGTGAGTATATTTTTAAAAGAGGACCTTCTCTCTATTACCAAACAATCTTTTTTATCTATATTTAAATAGAGGTTAGAAAATAAACTAGTAAACGATAAAACATGGACACTTAAAATAATATAAATTTGAGAGACATAAGAAATTTAAATATTAAAAAAATAAAATTTAAAATCTATTAAACCGTTTTAATGATAAAATAAAATTATATTAAAATTAAAACATCAAACAAATCTAAATTTGAACATCTATTTTAACCATATAAGTCAACAATTTTAACAAACATAGTATTAAATTTTAACAATTTTAAATCTAATAACTCACATAAGTAAAATATTAAAACTATCATATGAACACCCCCTTTATGAAATTAAGAGAATATATAAAAAAGTTGTGATTACATCCCACCCAAATATATAAATAAATAAATAAATAAATAATATACCATAACATTAAACTCAGGAAGAGGGGACAAAATATCACTTTGTTAATAAGGTTGATGATCTAGTTAACCACATCGATCCATTAGTTGATGATTAATGTTTTTACTACCCATCAAATTATCATAATCCATAGATGAAATAAAAATGTGTGAGAAAGTTTTATCATCTTTTAGTCACCATTATCAGCCTTGGAAAATTATGATCAAAGTCAATAATAATCTATCATAAGATTATTACCCTCGACAATGTTGTTTGATATCCTTATGCACTTTGGTGGTCATGCAATGATTATAAGGATATTTATGTATAAAAGAATTAGAAGTAATAGTTTGAACAATGGCACGAGATATCTTATGATATAATTATGGCTTTAGTCATGGGAATTGAATTTGATGTTATATATTTTAGAGTAGAAGCTGAAATATTAACTTACATATGTTTTTATGAATATATCTAAGTGAATGTTTTATTATGTATACATGGTGCGAAGGGTGTTCTTGAAGAAGATATGTCATGTAACCTTATAATCCACAAGTTTAGAATTGTAACCTAGCAATGAATTTTGTTGAACTGAAAATAACCTGGTAAATATTTCATATCAATCCAAAAGGATTAATGATGAATTGCATACACAATATTATTAATTACAAAATAAAAAATCTTTTAACGAACATATGGTTAACATACAGAGTCATTCACTTTCTACATATACAAATGAAGTTGATTAAAATATTTCTTTTGTAATTAGTTATAGAGTAGTGCATAAAAACACTACACTCTTTTAATCATTATGCAAGAATGCTAGATGGCACATGTATTTTTTTAATCAAAACTACTTATTAATACATTACATGTATTTTGCATACATTATCTTTTTTTGCTTTATCGATTGACATTTTTTAATAATAAAAAAAATGAATGAATTCTTTTTAAATATGTTTTCATATTTTACCTTCTATCTTTTTAAAACTATTTACAAGATATTTATTATTATTAACATTTAAATTGCATCTACATTGCATAACCTTTGTGAAACTGGTAAGTATGGTTGTTACTAGACTATTTGGTGTCTTTGGATTGGAAAAATATATCATTACTTACTTCTACTTTAGTTTGGCCAATAACATAAATATATAATGTATAAAATTTTCAATGGTGTTAGGAAGACCTATGTAAACCTCTTGTAAACCATTTTTTTAATTGATTAAATAATATACATGTGATCCCTTGTTAATCAAGATTATTAATTTGACAGAATTTTGGTGGTGGTGATGGTTTTTTTTTTTGTTTTGTTGGGAGGGGGTCTTCAAAGTTCTTATGTGCACCTTCATGATACAATACCCTTTTTTTAACTAAAGATATTTTAATCTCTGAGAAGATATTCATAATGATTCCCTTGCCCTGAGATCGTCATAAAACATATAAGAGTTAGATTTAATATCCATGTTTTAGCTTTAATTTCAAAGGGTACTCTTTTCTCTTATTTTTTATTTTATTTTTATTAAATAAAAAATGATATATATTAATATATTATATTGAAGTTTTTTTCACATTTTAATTTTAGATATCTTAATGATGTTTGTTACATTATAGTCCATTGATGTTAAGGTTTATTCACTTTTGGATGGGCAATTTGAGGAGATAGTCAGCAAAGATGTGACAATTGACTTGTCACATCTGTAATTGCTATGTACATGTGACTCTCTAGTGATAATGACCACTAAAAATAAGGATGGAACTAGTTTTTTTAAGGACACAGGTGTTGTGAATGGTGTTTACCCAAAGGTAGTCTTAGGGCATTCATGCACACAACCATCTATGTCAACTAAGATATTTAGGCCCTTCGATAATATAATTGAAGATCTATTTTTCCATTCCACCCCTATTGGGTATGCTCTATTTGTCAAAGGTCCGTCTTGTGATTTCAATGTTGTTACAATGGGCAAATATTTCATCAAATTGGTTGGTCTCTCAAGTGGAAAAGATAGTGAAAATCATATTTAATATTTTGAACACTAAAAAGGCCACTCCAATAGTGTCTTTTGAGGATGAGGCTTTCAAGGTGGTGCTCTAAAATGTATAATGATTCATGACTAAGACATTAGTGTGGATATTTGACAGATTTTTCCTAACCCTATTAATTCTTCTTCAGTGGGTCTCCGATTCATGGTGATTGTTAATGTAAGACTCTACCCATGTGCCATATGTTTCTTTATTATTGTTTTTGATAGTCTTATAGACTGTAAATTTTTATTAAGGCCAAAACCTAAAGTTGGTTTAGCACTTCCTCTTCTTAAAACCAAGTGGTGTCCTATATTCAACCATCTTCTCAAAAGCTTTACCATCAAGCCCATATATTTTCTTCTTCAATATCCGCTCCTTCAATTTTGGGTTGAAATTTACTTGTTAGCCATAGATGAATCCTTTGGAAATATATTGGACATAAATGCTTATGCCTCTAACTTTTCCCACACCACCTTTGCTTGAATTTTTATTTTTTTAATATTTATTAGGACCTTGTAGTAGTCATTTAACTGAGGGTCAAAGGTTGGTGCTAGAATCAAACCCTATATTATGAAAGGATACCCTTCAGATGTTACATATTATTTGAAATTAGATAGTTAGCCACTTCTTTCCATAGCTCCAAGCATAATGTGAATTCTTATTGGTAGAAGGATGCAAGTGTTGATCATATTAATTTTTTTTAGATAACACTCCTACTAAAATAGTAACATAAGTTTGAAAAATTCATTAGGAGTAGAGATTAAAACTTGTCTAACTCAAGATGTGACTTCATCTTTGACCTTTAAGGAATAGTTCATAATGGATATTGAGAGAGATGGTTTTTAAATATGGGATTAACTTATGGGATTTTTGCCTCTTGAGGCCCACTAGTTGATATGTGTACACCTTATAGTGTTAATTCAAGGAATTCATGTAACCAAGGAAATTGGACTGTAGTGAGGATTAATAAAATAGGGAATTTCATCCCTAATCCTTCCTCCCTGATTCTACACTCTTATCATATATATGGCAAGGAATGGATTTATGTTTTTTGGATCGTTTTATCTTGGATTTTTATGTAATTCTTTGTTATGATGCATCCTTTTCTAGATTTGAAGGTTGAAAGTTATGTAATTTTTAGTACTAGTTCAATATTGGTTGGGTGTTTTTTCCATTAGTTTTGTTGTTATCTTAGGATTTCTTTGCTACTCTGTAAGGATATAGTTCTCCCTTTAGAAGTTTTAGGTTATTTCATCCATGTTTTAGCAATATTTTTCCCCCATGAATTTTCATTTGAGGCAAATAGGTGATATTTTAGATCAATCCGTATTATACAAAAGGGACCCTTTAACCATCAATTAATTACAAAAAAATTCTATACTATAAAGAGGGTCAATCACTATCAAAGAGACTCCTAGAAATCAAATCTATAAAATAAAAAGATTTAGAAGGATTTAAGAAAGAAAAAAAATACAATAGGAAACAACTCTCATGCCCATAATTAAGATATAATTACTTGTTTTCCTAAAAAATTACATAAATAAATGTCAAAAAAAATTTAATGGGGATTAATAATCTATAGAAGAAGTTAAGTCAACATTCACAATTTCACTAAATGCTTTGTTTAGATCCTAAACTTGTTATTTTTTATTAATGCCAGTATCAATATTGAAGTTATGTCAATTATATAGTGAATTGGGAATAAAATTAGCAACTTGATTTCCTTCCCTTCTATTATGGTTCCATTAAACATCGTTAAAACCTTGAATGTGAATGTCCATGTCTTTCTTACATTCATTCAATTTATACTACTAGAATTGTTGTTGAAATGATCAACTAAAATTTTAGAATCATATTCCTAAATAATACCAATAAAATGCTTTGACTTAATTATTAAACTAAATTGGAGAATGACCATAACCTCAACATAATTATTAGAATTAACTTCAATTCTAAATGTGATATCTATATTTATATACTAAATGAATAATTGGAGTCACTATATTCATAAGCACCCTACAATGGGTGTTTATAAAAAAATTAATGTGTTACATGTGTAAAATTTTAGGCATAATCTTTTTATAATAAGTGTTGTTCTTGTTGTTGTTTTAATTATTTAATTTCATCTATTTTATGTATATTTGTTTAGAAATTATTGAGTGGTATAAGTTTTAAGGTATTTATGTTGAATTTATTATATATTATATTGGTTAAGGGAGTTTTAAATTGTGGACATTAAAAGGATTTTAGAATTATAATAGAATAAAGTTTTTAGTAAATGGATATATAACATATATTCAAAATTATTTGTAAATTATAAACTTATAAATTATATCATATAGTAAATATGAGAAGTTTTAGGTGGTTTATAAGGTAAGATTTAGAAATCCTATACAATTTTAATAATAAATAGGAGGATATAAATATCATATGGATATGGTTTTATTTAAAAAATGATTTTTATTTAAGAGATTGTACATTATATAATACAATGATAATTAAAATTTAGAGAAGTTTTACAATACCCAACAATAAAAATAATATGCATATTCATATTAAATAAAAAATGTCAACATGTTAAATACACAAACCACTTTATTTATAATTTTTTTATAAAATTAAAAACAATTAAATTACATTACATAAAGAAAAGGAAATAAAAATAGAAAAAGAAAACCAAAAAAAACCAACAAAATAGACTTACAAAACATGACATCCAAACTAATAGAAAAATTAAAAAAATATATCACAAAATTAAATTAAAAAGAAGAAGAAGAAATAAGAAAGAAAAGAAAAAGATGTCTTTCCAAGCATGTCATCAATACCATTACAAATGGGTGAAGAAGAGAACCACCCAGAATTGACGCTTCCAGAATGGGATATGAAAATATTATAATTTTTTTAAAAAATAAATTATATGTTTTTAAATCGTATTATAATATATTAATTAAAAATTAAGTAAGGTAATATTTTTGTGATTTAATATATTATTTAATTAAAGGTATATATTTTTCATATATACATTGGTATCAATTTTGAGTCTAAAGTAAATTAGAATCTCAATTTCATTTCTGAGTGAGTTGTATTCTTTTTAAAAATTTGATATTAGATGATTCTTATAATAAAATTTTAAGATTAAAAAAATTATTGGAAAAGTTGTTATGGTTTTTAAAAGCATTTGGAGATATCAAAATTTCGTATTAAAATATAACCTAAAAAATAAAATAGCATTCTAGTCTTGTAATAATTATGATTCTTTATGATAGAAAATTTTGAGGTAAAAACATATTCTAAAAAAAATAATATGTGAATAAATAAAATTTATTATTATAATTTTAAAGATTAAAATTAACAAAAAATATTATATTCTACTTATGGAATATTGTATCTTTATCATTAAAATTAAAATATTAAAATAACATATAACATTAGATATTTTATGTTTTAAGAATCTATGATGTGTATTGTAATTTTATTATTAAAACTAAAGTCTTAAAACAATATATAGTATTAGATATTTTATGCTTTCAAAATCTATGACATATGCATAGTTTTTTATGGAATAAAATATTTGCTATAATTTTCAATCAAAATGTCAAATCTCAACTTTTGATCAATCATAACGCTTGACTCAAAATTTTAAGAATAAAGAAGCTCAAGTTTTTTATTTAAACATATGTTTCTCTTCTTCATAATAAATCAAGGTTTAGTTGATCAAAATATCTCTAACAATGTTTTTCCTAAAATCCTAATAAAATATATAGTATACATATATGACTTAGTAAAATTTTAAAAGATAACCTTCCCACTTTTACCAAACAATCATTCTAATATATAATTAGATATAGATTAGAAAATAATTTAATAAATGATAAAATTCAGGCACTTAAAATAACATAAATTTGGGAGACATAAGAAACTTAAATTTAAAAAAAATTAGATATAGATTAGAAAATAATTTAATAAATTATAAAATTTGGGCACTTAAAATAATATAAATTTGGGAGACATAAGAAATTTAAATATTAAAAAAAACAAATTTTAAAATATAGAGCAAAATGATAAAATAAAACTATATTACAATTAAAACATCAAACAACTCTAAGATTTAAACATCTATCCTATAATATAGGTCACTAATTTTAATATAGGCCCTTCAAGAATATAATTGGTGCTCTATTTTTCCATTCCACCCTTATTGGGGATGCTCTATCTGTGAAACATCCATCTTTAGATGCAACTACTGTTACAAAGGGCAAATATTTTATCAAATTGGTGGGTCTCTCAAGTCAAAAAGATAATGAAAATCATATTTAATCATTTGAACATTAAAAAGGCCACTCTAATAGTGTATTTTTAGGATGAGGCTCTCAATGTGGTGCTCTGAAATGTAGAATGGTTCATGACTAAGGGATTAGTGTGCATATTTGACAAATTCTGTCCAACCCTATTAATTCTTCTTTAGTGGGTATCTGATTCAATGTGATTGTTAATGTAAGATATCTTATAACTCTACACATGTGCCATATGTTTCTTTATATTGGTTTTTTATAGTCTTATAGACTATAAAAATGTTATTAATGCCAAATCCTAGAGTTGGTTTAACACATCCTCTTCTTAAAACCAAGTGGTGTCCTATGTTCAAACCTCTTCTCGAAAGCTTTATCATCAAGCCCATATAAGTTCTTCTTCAATATCTGCCCCTTGATTTTTGGGTTGAATCTTACTTGTTAGCCATTATTGAATCCTTGGGAAATATATTGGACATAAATTCTTATGCCTCTAACTTTCCCACACCACCTTTTCTTGGAGTTTTGTTTGTTTTGATATTTCTTAAGACTTTTTAGTAGGCATTTAACTAAGGGTCAAAGGTTGGTAATAGAATCAAACCCTATATTATGAAAGGTTACCCTTCAAATGTTGTATATTCTTTGATATTAGATAATTAACCACTTGCTTCCATTGCTCCAAGCACAATGTGAATTTTTATTGGTGGAGGGATGCAAGTGTTGATAATCTTACAATTTTTTCAGATAACACTCATACTAAACCAATAATAGAAGCTTGAAAAATTAATTAAGAGGTAGAGATTAAAGCTTCTATAACTCAAGTTGTGACTTCATCTCTGACCTTTAAGGAATATTTGATTGAGGATGTTGGGAGAAATGGTTTTTAAATGTGGAATTAACTTATGGGATTATTGCCTCTAGAGGCCGACTAGTTGATATTTGTACACCTTCTAGTGTTAATTCAAGTAATTCATGTATCCAAGAAGATTGGACTATAGTGAGGTTTAATAAAATAAGAAATTTCATCCCTAATTCTTCCTCCTTGATTCTACACTCTTATCATATAGAGGGCAAGGGATGGATTTAGTTTTTCTAGATGGTTTTATCTTGGATTGTTATGTAATTATTTTTTATGATGCATCCTTTTCTAGATTTGAAGGTTGAAGGTTATGTATTTCTTAGTACTATTTCAATATTGGTTGGGTGTTTTTTACATTAGTTTTTTTTTTTAATCCTAGGATTTCTTTGGTACTCTTTAAGGATATAGTTCTACCTTTGGTAGTTTTAGGTTATTTCATCCATGTTTTAGCAATATTATTCCCCCATGATTTTTCATCTGAGGCAAATCGATGAGTTTTTAGATCAATCCTTATTATAGGTAAGGGACCCTTTAACCATTAATTAATTGTAATAAAAACACTATACTATAAACAGGGTCATTCACTGTCAAAGGGACTCTTAGAAATCAAATCTATAAAAATAAAAAAGATTTATAAGGATTTAAGAAAGACAAATGATACAATAGGAAACAACTCTCATGCCCATAATTAAGATATAATTACTTGTTTTCCTAAAAAATTACATAAATAAATGTCAAAAAAAATTTAATGGGGATTAATAATCTATAGAAAAAGTTAAGTCAACATTCACAATTTCACTAAATGCTTTGTTTAGATCCTAAACTTGTTATTTTTTATTAATGCCAGTATCAAGATTGAAGTTATGTCAATTATATATTGAATTGGGAATAAAATTAGCAACTTGATTTCATTCCCTTCTATTATGGTTCCATTAAACATCGTTAAAATCTTGAATGTGAATGTCCATGTCTTTCTTACATTCATTCAATTTATACTACTGGAATTGTTGTTGAAATGATCAACTAAAATTTTAGAATCATATTCCTAAATAATACCAATAAAATGCTTTGACTTAATTATTAAACTAAATTGGAGAATGACCATAACCTCAACATAATTATTAGAATTAACTTCAATTCTAAATGTGATATCTATATTTATATACTAAATGAATAATTGGAGTCACTATATTCATAAGCACCCTACAATGGGTGTTTATAAAAAAATTAATGTGTTACATGTGTAAAATTTTAGGCATAATCTTTTTATAATAAGTGTTGTTCTTGTTGTTGTTTTAATTATTTAATTTCATCTATTTTATGTATATTTGTTTAGAAATTATTGAGTGGTATAAGTTTTAAGGTATTTATGTTGAATTTATTATTTATTATATTGATGAAAGATGTTTTAACTTGTGGACATTAAAATTATTTTAGAATTATAATATAATGAAGTTTTTAGTAAATGGATATATTGCTTATATTAAAAATTATTTGTAAGGTAGAAACTTATAAATTATATCATAAATCATATAATAAATATGAGAAGTTATAGGTGGTTTATAAGGTAAGATTTAAAAATTTTATAAAATTTTGCTAATAGAGAAGAGGATATAAATATCATATGGATATGGTTTTATTTGTAAAATGATTTTAAATTAGGAGATTGTAAATTATATCATACAATGATGATTAAAACTTAAAGAAGTTTTACAATACCAAAAAAAAAAATATATTCATTTTCATATTAAATAAAAAATGTCAACATGTTAAATACACAAACCACTTTATTTATAATTTTTTTAAAAATTAAAAATAAGTAAATTACATCACGTAAGGAAAAGGAAAAAAAAATAGAAAGAAAAACAAAAAAAAACAAAACAGAATAGACTTACAAAACATGACATCCAAACTATTAACAAAATTGAAAAATTATAAATTATATGAAAAAATTAAATTAAAAAGAAGAAGAAGAATTAATAAAGAAAATTAAAAAAATGTCTTTCCAAGCATGTCATCAATAACATTACAAATGGGTTATCAAGAGAACCACCTAGAATTGATGCTTCCAGAGTGGGATATGAAAATATTATAATGTATTTTTTAATAAATTATATGTTTTTAAAATACATTATAATATATTAATTAAAAATGTATTAAGGTAATATGTTTGTGATTTAAGATGTTTAATTAAAGGCATATATTTGATATTAGGTAATATATTTGAGTGAGTTTTATTCTTTTTAAAAATTTGATATTAGATTATTTTTATAAAATAATTTTAAGACAAAAAAATGATTTTAAAAGTTTTTATGGTTTTTAAAATCATTTTGAGATATTAAAATTTAATATTAAAATACAACTTAAAAAATTAAAATAACATTTTAATCTTGTAATAATTATGATTTTTTATGATAGAAAATTTTGAGGTAAAAAATGTTGTAAAAAATTGAAAAAATAATATTTGAATTAAAAAAATTATTATTATAATTTTAAAGATTAAAATTAACAAAATTTATTATATTCTACTTATGGAATATTATATCTTTATCATTAAAATTAAAGTATTAAAATAACATATAATATTAGATATTTTACGCTGTAAGCATCTATGATATGTGTATTATATCGTTATTATTAAAATTAAAGTACTAAAACAATATATAGTATTAGATATTTTATGCTTTCAAAATCTAGGATATATGCATAGTTTTTTTTTGGAATAAAATATTTGTTAAATTTTTCAATCAAAATAAAATATATAGTATACATATATGACTGAGTAAATTTTTTAAAGATAACCTTCCCACTTTTACCAAACAATAGTTCTAATATATAATTAGATATAGATTATAAAATAATGTAATGAATGATAAAATTCAAACACTTAAAATAATATATATTTGAGAGAAATAAAAAATTTAAATATTAAAAAAAAATAATAAAATCTAATGTGAAATGATAAAATAAAACTATATTACAATTAAAACATCAAACAACTCTACAATATAGGTCACCAATTTTAACAAATTTAAAATAAAATTTAACAATTTAAAATCTAATATTTCATATGAGTAAGGTAAGCAACGGGATTTTAAAAAGAAAAGTTAAATATATTAATTTTTTTAACATATTTAATATATAATGATATTTGATATAAATAAATATGTAGATATGTAATTTAATATTTGAAAATTTAAATTATAACTATTATTTAAATAAATATTATATAATATTTTTGATAAATAATATTTATGAAGATATTTCATTTTATTTACTTTTCAGTTTTTTTCATATAAGATATAAGTTTTTTTCAGTTTTTTATTTGAAGATATAAGATGTTTTTTTCAGTTTTCTAGATCTATTTACTTGAAAAATTCATAAAAAAAAGTATTCATTGAAAAAATATTAAAAAATATATTTCAAAAACTATAATATATTATCTAAATGTTCCCCAAAGGGTTTTAAATAGTATTAAATGATGCTAAAAAAATAATGCACTGCAAGCCATCTATCTACTCTATTTTCTTTAAAAAAATAGGAGTTTCTATTCAAATGTTAGATGTTTGACGTAGTTATACTTAACCATTTTAATTTTTTTTAGTGTTTTAGAAACTAGATTCGAAATTTTACATTTCATGTTCTTACACCATCTTCAAATTTGGAGTGTAGCTATCTCAAATTATCTATAGAAGTTCATACTTATGAAATTTTAGGAAAATCATGTCTATGGATAGACCCCTTTTTGTCTCCAAACTTTGTGCACTTACCCACATATCTCTAAAGATAACATCAATGGAAGTTAGCATTGCATAATAACATCCTCATTTGTCATAATCAACACCCTTTATCATTAGAAATCAATACCAATACTTTTATGATTGTCATTTACCATTTTATAAAGCATGTTTAGGGTGCCCATATGACCTTAGCCACATATATTAATGCCTTATGGGACATTGAGGGATTCCATGCATACATATTTCAAACCCATTTTGTATTATTCATTTTGCTTGCCTAATTTTTTATGCTTCATATTTTTTTTGATTTAAATTTAAAATACAATAACATTTATAAAATTTAAAAACACAAAAATTCTTTGATCCATATCATGATCATCATCGATACATATTTTGACATATTTATTCTACCATATATTTTATTATTTTATATGTTGTGCCTTACATGTGCATTCCTCTTGGTGTTTAATTTGTTAAAATTTTAAAATCCAAAAAAAATCATAAAATACAGAAAAAGAAAAAAATCATTTATATTGGACATGGGATATGCAGCATACCTATCTACATACACTATAGAGTTTACACATCCATATTTTCACACCCACATTCTAAAGGTATACCTTGATTTAGGTGAGAGGATGGATAGCCTATCTAGATATGCTTATTATTATGTTTAAAACTTCCTTGTAGGGGGACATTTCTTACTTTGTTAAGCAATCACATAATCAACCACTTTGAGTGTTTTTTGTGTGCTAATCTCATTTAATGCATGTAGTCAGATATTAGGGATTTATTCCTCCTAAAAATATGCATGCACTTGTTCTATCTTTGGTCCCTCAATATATATTCTTCCTCATATGAAACCTCATTATAAATAAACATTAGTGTTTTCTTGCCACTACTAGGTACACTTACGACCTCTAGACCATTTACTGTTGCAATGCCAACACAATAAAATTTCTCTTTTCTCTGCCTCTTATTGACGAGATAACTTGGTAATTTTCCTTGGGTTAAAATAAATAACCACATTTCTATCAAGAATACTACTATTTTTTTCTCTCTGTCCCATAGTTTGACCTTGTATGAATCTCCTGGTAGCAGAGTTTCATTGCTCAATATGTAGTGCTTGTTGCATAACTTTCCTAAATGTACATGGTTCCAAAAAATGAACATCTTTCTTAATTAGATCATTTAGTCCATTAATGTTAAAATGCAATCTTTGATAATGTGTTACTTTTGGAGTCTGGATTTCCAATCTCATATGCTCAACATTATATTTAGCTACAGATCTCATTTGTTTCAAATTTGTCAATTGTGTAAATTAATTTTGATTCCATGGCTACTTATAGTGGGATACTAAGTCTTTTAAAAAATTCATCATAAATCAGTACCTACCATGTCTTATCACTCATCATCCACTAATATCATTGATAAGGTTTAGATTCTGGATGTAGTGAGGTTATGTCAACCATTACATTCTTTGGTATATTGTTAAGTTTAAAATATTATTCCATGAAACTTATCAATGAGGTTACATCCATAACATCAAACTTATAGATTGTCATCTTTGTTAGGTTCAATTTTGGCCCTTGGAATGGTTTCCCTATTTTTTTTTTTTGTGCCCTCTAGGGTGGCTTAAATGTGTATGATGGTTTTTAGGAAGTTGATTAATTAGAGTAATCAATTTATACTTTAGATCCTATTTAAACCTATCTAAAACCTCATTCAAGGATGTTGGAAATGGGGCAAATTTTTTATCTTAGATAAAAGTGACCATCATTTCACATCCCATAGGCATGTTACCCTCAATTTTAGGTGGTGGACAATAAAATAAATCATTAGGATCAATGGTTGAGGAAAAGGCATCTAGTCTAAAATGCATGGTTGTTGATTTGGTTTTGTTTCTAGCTCTAGATTTGTGTTGAATCTAGGGAGGAAAGTATTTGGAGTGAGTGGTAACCATAAACAACTAAAACATGTGCTATATTAGAATGAGACGTTTCACCATTCACCAAAATTGACCAGTGAATTTAAGAAAGCAGAATCCTCATATTTGAAAATACAAAGAATGGATATTTCTTGAAAATTTATGAGCTTTTCAAAGTTATAAATAAATTAAAACAATTCAAAAATCAAGGTTTGTAGTGAATTTATGAAAATACATAAAACCATAATAACTCGCTCGAAATTGATCATAGAATCCCAAATTTTTTATTGTAGTTCTATTGAATGATGGTTCAATTGTAGAAAAATTTGCAATGGTTTGTGAGATATATAGAAAAAATCCTTTGTCAAAATCGATGCTCTGATACCTCTTGTTATGATAGTTCTTAATGATAACACAATAAACACTTAAATATAATCCACTTCGAGGGAAAAACTTAAAGTAATTAGAATAAATAGAAAATGAATTCAATAATATGATTTATGTTGATTTTAGAGAGCCTTGCTCAACCATATTTATACCCATAATTAGGAAGGGTCACACCCTTTCATCCTAATTAGGTTGGCCTAACTAAATATTAAGAACTAATAAATGAAATGTAAAGGTTATGTGTTCTGTTACCTAACCTTGGTTCTCAAAAGAAGATATTATGTTAGGGGTGTAACATTGTGTGTGTGCATATGCATTCTAAGCTAGATTTGGTTAAGTGTGTATGTAATCTCTCATTTTTTTATTAATAATATATATATATATATATATATATATATATATATATATATATATATATATATATATATATATATATATATATAGTTGTAATTTCGTTGTGTTATTATTTTTGGGTTGCATGGTATAAGACATCTCTTCATTGATAATCCTAATCGCGACTGCATCATTTGGTATCAGAGCAAAGAAACAACTCTGGGTTGAGGGATCAATAGTTTGAAGTTATCCATCTTTGTGAAGGTGGGTTAATAATGAAGAGATAATAAAGTAGCATGATATGATCTGATTACAAGAGTGGTACAACAACCATTCTAGACTTGTGAAGAGAGATGAGTGACTGGTGAGATTTACATAGGTTTTCAAAGAGTAGTGCAACAACATATTTATAATTGCAAAGAGAGTTTAGCGAGTGGTGAAATTTATGTAGGTTTTCAAGAGGTGCAACAATGGGTTTGATGTGTGAGCATAAATAGTGCACAAGATATGGGTAAGGAATACACGATCCTATTGAGTGAGTTGGGGATTGTTTTGCATGTAGTGTTAGCTGAAATGGAAGTTGAGGAAAAATATGAGAGTAGAATAACATGGATTACATTGTGCATTGTGAGGATGAAGAGATGCAAGGTTTTATGGAATAAGGGAACCTTGAAGTGAATTGAGGAAGCTTTGTTAGAGGAAGGAGTCACATCGTGTATTTTTAAGGACATGAAAATGGAGATAAAAGATGTGTGAGTGAGTGTGCACAATGTGGATCTATGGAGCAAATCAAGTGGAAAGGAAGAATATATTCCATCTAGGAAAGATGAGCTGAATATGGATCAAGCTTATGGTTGTAATGGTAGTTTATGGAGATCCCATATTTGACCCATATGGTAGAGAAGAAGACTATCTCATGCTTGAGATTGAGATAAGGGTGATTAATGGGACGATGAAATCCTTAAACAAAGATTTTTTTATGCACAAAATTGGATAGAGGTAAATAAAGTGAAGAAGTGGATGAAATTTTTGAAGTCATCATGCATGCAAAAGGGATGAAAATGAAGGTTGTTTTGGCAAAGGTACTGAAGTTATTTTAGGTTACAATGAGAGCAACACAAGATGATGACATGAGGAACATTGTATAATTATTGGTGGAAAATATGGGTAATCATTGCGATGCACATAGATGTGGTGAATCCATCAACATGAGATTTAATAAGGAAGAGTAAGTGAAATAAGAATACTCTTGGCAAGACAAAGTATGTGGAGAAAGCACAAATGATGCTTTTTGGAGGATGGGTTGCACCCAAGTGGCAGGTAAGAGATAAAAGATGATGGGTACATCATATGGATGGAGAGTGGTCTATGGACCAATAGATGGATGAAAGACATGGAAGTACCTTACCTGGTGGAAGGGTACACACAAATGCAAGGATGACCTACATGAGGAAGAAAAGAAAACGTGCACATAGATGGAGAGTGATGTCATGTTGAGGAAGACAGTGATAGTGAGAAAATGAAGAATGATGCCACACAAAGGAAGGGAAGTGTGGGCATGAACCGTAATAATTTTAGAGTGATCTTAGTGGGTAATGTCACAGTGAAGAAGAGTGAATCTATTATAAAAATATAGAGGACACTGACCTAAGGGAAGTAAGAGCTAGCATAACAATGATGAGAAATGTTATTGATGGAGGAGGGCAATTTTTGACCTAGTTCATCGACCTTGCAGACTAGAAGGCAATAATTAATCTGCATGGAGTAAGAATGAACAAAGGCCTTTGGCAAAGGATGAAAATGTGGTTTTATCACTTAACTCTAGTGTGTGATCACCATGCTCACATATTTTTATTACATAGGGTATATGCTATAGGAGCGTTTAGGTCCACAAGAAACCTTGCGTCAACCAAAAATATGAGTAAGTTAGTAATAATTAGTGGTGAAGCCCATGGATGTTTTGATTGTTTGTAGTGTGTTTCCAAATGTTAGGACACTCATGTGTGTTACTGCAAGTTCTATTTCTATTTTGAAGTTACATAAGGATGGATATACTTTGGTGAAACTTGGTGAAACTGTGTTTCTCACTACATCTCACTACACAAGTATGTGACCTTGAATTTATCTCATCTAGTGATGCAACATCAAAAATCTTAATTTTAGACTTTGATTATTGATATTTTTATTCCACACTTTATAAATCTTAACACGGGTCATTTGAGCATTGATGATAGTTGGCAGTAAGAGCATTGTTGGATCTAAAGATTATGATGAAACACGATATGTACTAGAGGATTGAGATCTTATCTCATGAAACTGCATAACTAGAGGCTAATTGATAGTTGGTATTAGGGTATACTTTAACTACCTAACCACTTATTTTTAGTATGGCCAACATTGGAAATAGTAGAGCTAGTGCTACATCACATGGTGATATGTTATGGGTCATTGGAACTATATTGTGCATTTAATGATGGTAGTGTGTCTTGATGTATTAGGAATATTTGATATTTGAGGCCTTAGTGGGTTTTTGTGATAAATTAACGTAAATTGGTGGATATTATGCCTATTTAAACAAATCCCTACACTTTTGAAAGGGGGATTCAAAACTTGTGAGGTAAAAGCCTAGTATATGACTATTCCGAAGGGTAGCTAGTAGAGATTTGTGCACAAATCTGGGGATTGGATGAAGGGTTGAATCATGTCCTTGTGAGTACTTGGGGTAACATTGTCATGTTGGTAAGCCTGTAGGATATGTGCGTTGTAAGCCATATTTGGCTAAGTGTGAAGTATGTGTGCATCTCCTTTTTTTAATTAATAAAAGAGTATTTTATTGTTGTTATTTTGTTGCATTATTATTTGTATGTTGCATGGTATAAGACATCTCTTTATTGAGACCCCAAACCCTAACTACATCAAAGGTCTTGTCAAGGGATGATAGTTTAATGATTCCTCCATCCTTCCATTTATCATTTAAGTACTTTTGGGATGAAGGAAGATGTCATCATGGGAGGATTAATTCAAAGATTTCTCTATCATCCTTTTTCCCATAATAAATTTAAGGGGTAACGTTAGTATATTTAATAACACAAACTCTTATATGGTTTAAGATGCATTTGTAATATAATTCGTAGATAAGTATTAATTAGTGCATGCTTATATATAACCCATTTTTAGAGATAATTATTAATTAATAAATTACTCAATTGACTTATGTTAAAATAGGCAAGACTTATTCTACAAGTAACTACTTTCCAAAACCCTAAACCTAACCCAAACATTCTTCTTATCAATATATGAGTATAGAGCGTTAGCAAGGGAGGTAAATTGTCAATGAGAATTACCATTGTTATACTAGCAAATTTAGGCCAAATCTCTTGATCTAAAAAGGTAGTAATGCTACTTGAATAAATTAGTGTTGTCTTGTTTTAATTTTTCATAGATTTATATATTCCATGTATTGTGAGTGTTTGTCTTATGGTAGCTACAATGATTTTGGAACTAGCCCAATTATTTATTAAAAAAGAGGAAAGGATGTTTGAACTAAAATCTTTTGAAAGAGATATTATTGTAGCTAGAAGAGCAAAACATTATATTGTTTCCCTACAAATAAAATGTCATGAATTGCTTTTCGTAAGTTTTTTACTTTTGATAGGAAACTAAAGGATGAGGGGAAATCTAAGTCTTCATTGTTTCATAACTCTAGTCATTAGCCTACCCTTATATCCACTATTATAAACCTTGATCATAAGTGCTCTAGGTTCATGTATGTAGCACACAAAAGTTTTACATGGTAGAAAATGTGTGTTTATTTGATCTAGAGTCAAAATTTGATAATGAGGGTGCCAACTTGTCTCCTTCAATAGTAGAAATAGGGGAACCATCAATGTCACTTTCCACCATGATAGGGTTGGACCATATGGACAACTTCAAAAAAAATTCCCGTGTCAAGAAAAACCCATTTTTGGTCAGAGTTGATCCAAAAAGTACAATTTAATAGGCTAGGCCTCCATTTAGACACCTATGAGAATTTTCCCAATTGGGTTTATATAACACATAAATACTGACTTCCTAGGATTAGCACATAATGGGGTTTTTAGTGGTATATAATGTCCTCAAGAATAAATTCTATGTTATTTATATTGGGGGTGTGGATGTTGTTATACTTGCTTAAAGAATATTCCACCGATCATCATGAGAGATTAATGACAATCAAGCAAATTGGCTATGAGTATACTATCAATTCTTTACCCCCTAGAAGGAAATCAAAATGGTTGATTCTAGTCAAATGAACAAGTATTTGAAGAAGAGTAATTTTGGGTTTATGGCTCACCTTTAGTATATGAATGTAAACTCTTATATCCCACATGAACAAGCCTTAGGGATTTCATATTTTCAAATAAAATATAAGGTAGTTTTCAAAGATCTACTAAAGGGTCTATTACCTGATAGGAAATTGGAACACATTATTGAACTTGACCCTATTAAGTGCCGAACTTTGGTACACCATACAAATACAAGGACTTTTAGAAATTTGAGATTAAAAAATTGCTAAGTGAACTCTTGAAGGTTGGTATCATCATCCCTAGTAAGAGCGTGTATTCATATCTGATAGTCATATCCAAGAAGAAAGATAAAAAATAAATTTCATATTACAATTAGAAATAAATTTCATATTCCAAGGATTAATGATTTGTATGATGAGTTGTATGGGGTGAAGTGTTTCTTAGAGATACATCTTAGGTATGGATACTATCATATACCAATTTTGATTCAAGACCAAGGGAAAGTAGTTTTCCAAGACCTACTAAAGAGTCTACTACTTGATAGGGAATTAGAACGCATTATTGAGTTTGACCCAACTAAGGGCCCAATTATTATATGCTAGTACATATATGGGCATTTTTAGAAACACAAGATAGAAAAATTGATAAATGAACTCTTTGAGGTCGATATCATCATCCCTAGTAAGAGCTATTCTACACCAATAGTCCTAGCCAAGAGGAGGATTAATCCTATAGACTTTCTATTGATTATAGGGCATTGAAAGAAAATCATAACTAAAATCAAGGATTGATGATATGATTGATAAGTTGCATAGGGCAAAGCATTTATCAAAGATAGATATTAGGTTTGGATATTATCAAATACCAGTTCAAATTCAAGACCAGGTGAAGACTGCATTCAAATCTCATCGAGGGCACTACTAATTTGGGGCCATGCCTTTTGGTCTTAGCAATGCTTCAACTATGTTTTAGGCACTAACAACTAGGTATTTAGTAATTTCCTATGTAAGTTTGTCCTTGTATTTTTTTAAGATATCCTTGTTTACAAAAATTCTGTGGAGTTTCATATTCAACATTTAGACACGTTGGATATCTTGGCTAGGGAATTGTATGCCAAGGATTAAAAGTTAATTTTCTAAGGCATCTTTGGATTGCCTTGGTCACATATTTTTTGTTGAGGGGGTGCACACATACCCTAAAAATATCAAGGTCATATGTGATTGGCCTATGTCCAAGACTCTTAAGAATCTTCACGATATCTTAGGCTTGGGAAGATTTTATAGAAGGCTTGTAAGGAACTTCTCCACAATAGCATGCCCTTTGATGAATATAGCCAATAAAGATATAGTTAAGTGGTCTACTGAGGAAAAAAATTGTTTGAGAATCCTAATAAACTCGTCTCTAGTCTAGCGACCCTTGATTTCTCCAAGTCCTTTGTCATTGAATGTGATTCTTCTCGATCCAGATTTGGTGCAATATTTTATAGAAATGACCACCCCATCACAACAATAATTTCAATTAATATATACAAAAAATGAGTAAATTTCAAACATAATACACCAATTTACGATTTAACACCAACGGTGTTTGTTTTTTGGTAGTTGTTGTGTAACACATCAGAATTGATTATCGCATATAAAACCATATGGTGTTATGGTATTATATATTCGATGTTATATGTTATAATAAATTTTACTTTATAATCTAGTGCTACACAACAACTACCACAAAACTAACACCATTGGTGTTAAATCACAAATGTGTATATTATACTCGAGTTTTAATATTTTTTATAATAGTATACTAATTTTTTTTCCTTTTTGAAATTTTGAAGAAATGTAACATTTATTTTAGCATTATGCATGAATTTTAGTCTTTTCCATTTTGAGTTTTCCAAGTTCACTGACAAAGTGACACTTCGAGCTAACTTTCAAAGCATATTAGTTTTTTAAAATCACCTTGTTAAAATGGGACAATAAAGTAACATTAAAAAATCATTAAGTTACCAAAAAAAATGCCATAAATACAATTTTTAATTATTTCTATTATTCTATTTATTAAAAAATGTTTGACAATTTCCCCCTTATACAAAATACTGGGTATGGGTATGGGATAATCATATTTGAATGTTAGCATTATGTTTCCCAAACACCCAGGCATTAAGAGTTTTGAGTATTAGACACTACAACCCATGGATTTATAAACAAAAAAGAGTCAATGTGTAAAAATACAATGCTGCATTTTTTTTCTCTATAATCAAATAAAAAAGAGGATAAGGGAACTAAACCGAGCCTACCGAATGGCCCCCCTAATTCAGCCTACTATACAAGGGTTTTAACATCATGGCCATCTATGAAGAGGTCTCCTAGAGCTGGTTGTGGCATAATTGACAAGTTGTGTTCTCTGCCATGTGGCTCTAGGGGGTTGGGGAAGGCTTCAATGATAGGTTGGTCTGCTTAGAAGGATTCATGTTTGGATTCAAATGGAGATATGGCCAGGTTGGGTTTAGCTTCCTCTTAGGCCTCTGGTAAGGTGTTTCCCATGGTTAGGTCTGTTGTAGGGTATAGAAGCTTCGCCACCCTTGGGAAGAAGAAGGTAGATGTGAATGGCCTAGAGTGTCTAGGGCTCGCAACAACTATGAATTTTGAAGTGGATTCTATGTTTACACCTCCTATGGGGCTTGATCATGGGCAAACAATGTCAAACATGTAGAAGGGGCTATGAATTTGGTAGCTAAGGTAGTCTCCCAGAGTAATGAAAAATCACTGGTTAAACCATTAGCAGCTTCTAAAATCCCTCTATCTATGCTTTTTGAGGATGAGGCCCTTGATTGAGTTTTGGAATGTGAGGAGTGGTATGAGGATAGAGCCTTGATTTGTAGGTTCAATCATCACCGACTGAGCCTCCCTTCTCTTCATAAATGGATCTTTGAGGAATGGCAACCACTTATCAAAGGAGGCTTGGAGATTTATCGAGGAGTGAAAGGATTCTTTATTTTGGATTTTGAGAAGTTTGATTTTTCATAAAAAACTTGGAGTATGGAGCAACATTCCCTTTTCTTGAACCTTGGTTCCCGCTTTTTAATCCCCTTTTGGAACCTCTTAGCTCAAGGCTAGTGTGGGTTCAACTTCCTCACCTTCCCATGCAATTTTGGCCTGATTAGTACCTTTGGGTAATTGGTAATGTTGTTGGAGAGATGTTGGTGGTGGATGAGGTGACTAGCTCTTTTGATCACACCACTTCTATGTGCATCCATGTGTGTGCGTGCGTGTGTGTGCACGCATTAAAATCCCACCCCATTGGCTACTATTATATGAATGTTTAGAAAGAAATATTACTCATCCAGTGTTCAACATATTAGGTATGTTGTTGGAGAGATGTTAATGGTGGATGAGGTGACTAGCTCTTTTGATCACACCACTTATGTGTGTGCGCGTGCGTGTGTGTGTGTACAATCATGTCACTAAAATCCCACCCCAGTGGCTATTATTCTATGAATGTTTAGAAAGAAATATTACTCATCCAATGCTCAACATATTAGGATGTATATTGTATTCTTTAGCAAAAATAAAGGGAAGCAATGCCTTGAGGAAGAGTTGCCTAGTATACAGTACAAAAGAAAATTAGTTCAATTTAGGCAGTATAAACAAGAAGAGACTCTAATGTGGGTGAAATTAATGGAGGGAGTTGAAATACATGTACAATGACAGATGAAGATAGACTCCCCTCAACCCAATGATGATAAATGTTGCTGCCATCCCAACTGGGCATGTAAGAAATCTCATAGCCATTACACATGTTACAACAAAATTCCCACAAGCTATGATCTTTGGTTGAAAATCCATGAACAAACCTGATAGTGAATAACATGTCAATAAAAATAAATAACAAGGAAACTTTGGATGTTTGTGTAATTGATTCCAATCACAATTATTAACAATAACATGGAACATATGTTATTCTCATAGATATTTCAGAACATTGTAGTGCAGTGTGACAACATCACAACATGTTTTAATGCTTTCACATTGTTTTATTGCCCATTTTGACATGGTGGTTATTTGTAATCAGATATTTTTTAGTGACTATTTCTTCAAGGAAATAGGAGCGATGTATCACAACTATTGTGAACATTGGAAAATGAAATATCTCTTTCCATATTATTTTTACATATTTTAAATCTATGATTTGCATTTTTTTGTATGTTATACAATTCTAAATTTTTTCCAACATAAGTATACCTTCCCCTTAACTTGAACTAACATAACTTTTTACAGAGCAAATAATGAGAAACAAAAAAAATCCATAGGAAAGAAATCTGCAAAAGTGGTCCCACTAGAATAACCCCATTTTGTCATACACGCACTAAAGTAAATTGTTGGTGACATATAGGGTAGATTACCATTGAAAGTAATAATTTTTTTAAGTCTTTATCTCAAAACTTGGTGATTATCATGTCAATGAAATTAAGAAACCATGAAGCTATCTATACCCCATTAGAAAGGACTGGTTTTCTTTACTATGCAGCCAATACATTTCCAAAAAAATCAATTTTTGAATTGAAGGGGGATGAATATTGTTCCATGTATATATATTCTATAGTTGATCAATGCCACGTAATGAAAGAGAATTAGATCATAAATCTTACAAAACAAGAAATATGTGATCTGCGACTTTTTTTGTACTTGAAAGAATATCACATCTTGGTGGCCATGCTGAAAAACAACTATAAATTGTAGACCATATATTGCCTCTATACAATACATGGATTTTTAGACCGATCACAACTAAAAATTCATTTTTGTCAAGGCCATCGTTTTCATATCATGTTAGCTGCCCAATCATTTGAAACGTCATAAAGTGGCAAGCCAATGTTTACAAAGGAGTAAACTAGGTCCCCCACGAAGAGTTAGCTATCAACTCAATCCTCGATCCCATGAAAGGAGTAAACATTTTCTACAATACTGGGTGTGGTGTATTCAACATGAGGCCAGATGCAAGTCCTTGGTGGTGTAGCTTTCCCCACAAGGGAGCAACCTACGAACCAAAATGAATGTGTACACATTCTTACCAATATCAACTTGGACTACTCAGATATCATATAATATTTGGAAATATGAGGCACAATAGGGATTAAAAAGACTCTATTTAAAATAAATTAGCTCATCATTATTTTTAATCTTGTTAGAATTTTGCTTTTGGTTTCAACAAGGAAACAATCCTAACATAAATGAAATGAGACACGCTGCAAAAGATAAGCTAATTAATTTCAAATGATCCATTAATTTATATATTCTCTTGAATAATAGACAACTTTGTCTCTAAAATGGATCCCAATTTATTATTTATGTCAGATAAAATCAAGTATAATGCAAGTATTCTAACATATGAAAAGATTCACCATGTCCAGGTATGAGCCATGAGTCATCCACACTTGCATCATCCTTGATCATTTACTCAACATGGTAGCCAAATAGGGATCTCATGAAGCTTATAAATGCGAATGTGCTGATTCAAACAGTTAAACAAACAATTAGAACATTAACATGATAAGGAGTCTCATACGTATTGAGATCAATACAAGGAAAGGTAAACCGTAAGACTTAAGTTAAATCCTTGACTAGAAAAATATTATAAAGTATCATAGTTGTTAAATATCTGAGACTTGGTAGTTAAACCCAAATGTGTCCACTTCTTAATCAAATCGCTAAACTAGGTTATAGTGTCACTTTCATAAAAATTTTATTTTGCTACAAATATCACAATCTTTGCTCACGTGTGCCTCTACTCACTATGTTAGCAAGTTGATTCAAACAAAAAATCAAGTATTTTGCTTGCAACATGTAGCTTGAAAGAGTTCCCTAAAACCTTCCTCCATTCCTCCTTTCTTTCTTAAAATGTTTACCATGGTTTGATCCAATGGTTGATAGGTAACCATAAAGATACATATAAAATCTTCTTATTGTTGGACTAATCGCTAGCGTCCCCCTCAGGGATTTGTGACATGGACTAACATCCTCCCGTGAGTATTTATATGGGGTTTGTATCAGACGTTAACAAGTCGACTTTTTGGTGCAACAACAAGCATTACTTTCTAACAATTGGTATCAGAGCCGTGGTCACGGGTTCGAATCCCTTCGGGTAACGCTGAGGGGGGGGGATTGTTGGACTAATTGCTAGCATCCCCCTCAGGGATTTGTGACATGGACTAACAGCTTCCTGTGAGTACTTATCTGGTGTTTGTATTGGGCATTAACAGGTCAACTTTTGGCGCAACGGCAAGCATTACTTTTTAACACTTATGGGATCAGTTCCAGGGTTCAAACTAAGTTCCCACTATCCTTTTGATTTGCTTCCTTGATAAATTAGGTTGATTTCATGTGGCATACCATGCCTAAAGTGCATGCCATCAAGTCCTAATCAAGGTTACCAAGAACATAGATATGGACAACATGCTCCAAAATTTAAGAAGCAAGTATTTGGTAATTTAAAGAATTTTCAATTATGCAATTAGAGAAACACCACAAATAAAAAGTTCATTGAAAAAAGAATCTTATTTAATACTGAAATACATGAATATCAAATTCAAGAATATGAACATGAAGAGTAAATTCTCATACAAAATGTTGAAATATAGTTTTAGACAACCATATGGAGTACTAGAAGCAACGTATTTGCATGATTTATATGTGATTTGTGAACTTTAATTTGCGTTTACTGATCATTATGTAGACTTTCTAGTGCTCTATTTTTTGATTTATACAAAGACTAATGATGTGGTAACAACCCATTTTTTAATTAACAACCATATTTGATTTCTATGAAAACAAAAAAATTACAAAAAGCCTTTTCAGGGCTCGACATATGTTTGAGTATGGTCTAAATACAAAAAGGGGTCTAAATATTTTTTTTGGCAAGTAAAATGTACCAAAAGGTGGAATTAAGAATATTTTGTAATTATATAAATATGTACAACTAGAAGATAAAAGGATTTGGATATCAAATAAATTTATAGGAACAACAAAACAAGGTATCAATCAATTATTACTTGACACAAAGATCTATACCAGGCTGACGTAATTGTAAATTCTCTGAATTTCCCAAAGTTGACATGCAGGAAAGCGAAATTATAAATTCACTTCACAAGGTCTAGTCTTTGCCTATCTTTGCATATAATATTTTCATGAAAGCCTTATTCTACTCCCAAACCAAAACCTATTGATTGATTCTGTGTGTGTAGATTGTAAAGGTTATGAAATTTGTTATCTTATTAAGAAGAAAGTT
Source organism: Torreya grandis (assembly GCA_037957365.1). Classification (NCBI taxonomy): domain Eukaryota; kingdom Viridiplantae; phylum Streptophyta; class Pinopsida; order Cupressales; family Taxaceae; genus Torreya; species Torreya grandis. Next base: position 6,719,568 of record JARHVA010000005.1, on the reverse strand, counting down.
CAACTATCCGCAAAGGAATCTTGTTGTGTTTGCCATTAGAAAAATATTAACATGTATCAAGACAATTAAGAAGATTCTTCTCTAAGATCCCATCAAGAAAACGTTCACTGATAATATGGAAGGTGGTATGGAGCCCCAAGTACAGCCAAAAGACATGAATGTTTTCATGAAAACCTTATTCTACTCACAAACCAGAACCTATTGATTGAATCTATGTGTGCACATTGTAAAGGATATGAACTTTGTTATCTTCTTACAAAGAAATTTCGACTATCTCCAAAGCAATCCTGTGTTGTTCGCCATTCATGAAAAATATTAGTAGCAAGTATCAAGACAATTGAGAAGATTCTTCTCTAACACCCCATCAAGAAAACGCTGGTTAAATTTATGGAGGTTGGTATGGTGCCCCAACCTACAACCAAAAGATGTGTAAAGGATGGTATTGGGATCCATAACCCTTTCCAAAAATTCATCTACTCACGTTAAAAGCTCAGGCGCTGCAAATACCTAGGCCTTGGACTAAAATGTGCCAATTTCTAAGGCCCAAAGCAAGGCATGTTGGATCTTCTTACACTTGCCCACAACCAATCATATGAAAAAGACTTTGGGAATTGATTAGAGTCTCTGCTCTATGTATAACATGGAATTTGACATAATGGATCATTATATACTTATTCCAAGCGACTTCCATTCTTCAGACTGATTAGATTTTACATACATCTACGTTGTACATAAACAATCGGATCATATTTTGAATAGCAATGCCTCAAAACTATTTTCTCATAACAAAAAATATAGGAGGAAAGTATTAATGTGGAGCAAAATCCTTACACACTGAGTTAGTATCACAAAGAGGGAAAGATTTATGTGGAACAAAATTAGCTAAGTTTACACTAAAATCACCCCTTGCCCCCCCGGCCCCCGCCCCCCCAAGTTGCAAGAAGAAAGTGACATGCACCTGTGCTGTGGCCAATGCTTTCTTTAAAAATATGAGGTGTATGCACCGAGATAATAATTCTGATCCTGAGCAAGTTACTATAGATTTGGGAGCTCTACGATGGGATATTTGCTAGGATAAAAAAGCAAGCAACAATTCCTATAACTAGGCAGGGTGGTTTGGCTCATGTACCACAAGAATGGGTTGAATTTACCATAGCAGCCAATAAGCTTATATAAATCCCCTGACATATCTTACGAACAAATTGGATCTCATTTCTTTGGTTAAGATACCACTCAATTCAGGGTAAGAAGTAGTAACACTGGTCTACCTTCTAGAAGATTTAAAGATCGAAACAACAATATTCATTCAAGCAATCAAGGCCTATATTATTTTGGCCTGGTCTAACTATTTTGGAAAAAGGTGTGAAACATGACATTTTATAGTCAGCGAAGTGCCTTTCATGTGGAAAATGAAATTGGAGATGTGTGGGTGTTTGTGTGGGACTGGTGCTTAAGTTTTTTTTTTTTAAAGAAAAAAAATAAAAGTCCAACATGACATCATCAATTTTATTATTAGGTGGTATGATAGATCCTCAAGTCCTATTTTAAAACCATTTTTAACATTATATCTTATTTTATATCTAATTTATTTTGATGTTCAAAGCATATGAAGAACTATTTTTTTCTATTCTCAAGGGCATTAAAAATACAAGTTTATTTGAGCTCATTCAGATTAATATAATATAAAAATCGATTTTTGTATTGAAGGGGGATGAATATTGTTCCATGTATATATCTTCTGTAGTTGATCAATGTCACAAAATGAAAGATAATTAGATCATAAATCTTACAAAACAAGAAATATGTGATCTGGTATGATTTTTGCACTTGAAATAATATCACATCTTGGTGGCCATGCTGAAAAACAACTATAAATTTTAGACCATATAATGCCTCTATACAACACATGGATTTTTAGACCGATCACAATTACAAATCCATTTATGTAAAGGCCGTCGTTTTCATATCATGTCAGCGGCCCAATCATTTGAAACCTCATAAAGGGGCAAGCCAATGTTTACAAAGGAGTAAAATAAGTCATCCATGAAGAGTTACCTATCAACTCAATCCTTAATCCCATGAAAGGAGTAAACATTTTGCATACAATACTGGGTCTAGTGTATTCAACATGAGGCTAGATGCAAGTCCTTGGTGGCGTACCTTTCCCCATAAGGGAGCAACCTACGAACCAAAACAAATGTACACATTCTTAACAATATCAACTTGGATTACTCAGTTATCATATAATATTTTGAAATATGGGGTACAACAGGGATACAAAACTCTTCATTTAAACAAAATTAACTCATCATTAAATTTAATTTTGTTAGGATTTAGCTTTTGGTTTCAACAAGGAAACAATCCTAACATAAATGAAATGAGACACGTTGCAAAAGATAAGCTAATTAATTTCAAATGATGCGTGAATTTCTATACTCTTGAATAATAGAATACTTTGTCTCTAAAATGGATCCCAATTTATTATTTCTATTGGATAATATCAAGTAGAATGCAAGTATTCTAACATATGAAAACGTTGACCATGCTCAGGGATGAACCATGAGTCGCCCACACTTGCATCATGCATGATAATTTACTCAACAAGGTAGCCAAATAGGGATCTCATGAAGCTTAAAAATGCAAATGTGCTGATTCAAATAGGTAAACAAACAATTAGAACCTTGCCATAATAAGGGGTCTCATACTTATTGAGACCAATACAAGGAAAGGTAAATCATAAGACCTAAATTAAATCCTCGACTAGAACAATATTATAAAGTATTATAGTTGTTAAGTATCTAAGACTTGGGAGGTAAACCCAAATGTGTCCACTTTTTCAAATCACTAAACCAAGTTATAGTGTCACTTTCACAAGAATTTTATTTTTCTACAAATATCACAATCTTCAATCATGTGTGCCTTTCCTCACTATGTTAGCAGGTTGATTAAAACAACAAATCAAGTATTTTACTTGCAACATGTAGCTTGAAAGAGTACCCTAAAACCTTTCACCCATTCTTATTTTCTTTGTTAAAATGTTTACCATGTTTTTATCCAATGGTTGATAGGTAACCATAAGGATACAAATAAAATCTTCTTATGGGATTAGTTGCAAGCTACAAAATAAGTTCCCACCATCCTTTTGATTTGCTTCCTTGATAAACTAGGTTGATTTCATGTGGCATACCATGCCTAAGGTGCATGCTTTCAAGTCCTAATCAAGGTTACCAAGAACATAGATATGTATGCAACAGGCTCCAAAATTTAAGAAGCAAGTATTTGGTAAGTTAAAGAATTTTCAATTATGCAATTAGAGAAACACCACAAATAAAAAATTCATTAAAAAAAGAATCTTATTTCATACTGAAATACACGCATATCAAATCCAATAATATGAACATGAAGAGTAAATTCTCATACAAAATGTTCAAATATTGTCTAAGACAACCATATGGAGTACTAGAAGCAACGTTTTTGCATGAGTTAATATGTGATTTTTGAACTTTAATTTGCATTTACTGATCATTATGTAGACTTTCCAGTCCTCTTTTTTGATTTATACAAACACTGATGATGTGGTAACAATCCATTTTTTAATTAATAACTATATTTGATTTTTATGAAAACATAAATTTTACAAAAAACATTTTTTAGAACTCGACATATATTTGTGAGTACGGTCTAAATACCAAAAAAGGGTCTAAAGATTTTTTTTTGCAAGTAGTATGTACCAAAGATGGAATGAAGAATATTTTGTAATTATATAAATTTGTAAAACTAGAAGATAAACACACATATTAGGATTTGGATATTAAATAAATTTATAAGAACAACAAAACATGGTATCAATCAATTATTACTTGACACAAATATCTATACCAAGCTGATGTAATTGCAAATTCTCTAAATTTTCCAAAGTTGACATGCAGGAAAGCGAAATTGTAAATTCACTTCAAAAGGTTTAGTCTTTTCCTATCTTTGCATATAACTTTTTCATGAACGCCTTATACTACTCACAAACAAAAACCTATTGATTAAATGTGTGCGCAAATTGTAAAGGATATGAACTTTGTTATCTTCTTAAGAAGAAGGTTTAACTATCTGCAAAGGAATCCTCTGGTGTTTGCCATTCATGAAAAATATTAGCAGCATGTATCGAGACAATTGAGAAGATTCTTCTCTAAGATCCCATCAAGAAAACACTAGCTGATATTATGGAGGGTGGTACGGAGCCCCAACGTACAACCAAAAGACATGAATGTTTTCATGAAAGCCTTATTCTACTCACAAACCAAAACCTATTGATTGAATATGTGTGTGCACATTGTAAAGGATATGAACTTTGTTATCTTCTTACAAAGAAAGTTCGACTATCTCCAAAACAATCCTGTGGTGTTTGCCATTCATGAAAAATATTAACAGCATATATCAAGACAATTGAGAAGATTCTTCTCTAAGACCCCATCAAGAAAGGGCTGGCTAAATTTATGGAGGGTGGTATGGAGCCCCAACATAAAACAAAAAGATTGGTATGGGGCTCTATAACCCTTTCCATAAATTCATCCACTTAGGTTGAAAGCTTAGGGGATGCAAATACCTAGGCCTTGGACTAAAATGTGCCAATTTCTAAGTCCTAAAGCAAGGCATGTTGGATCTTCTTGGACTTGCTTGCAACCAATCATATGAAAAAGACTTTGGCAATTGATTAGACTCTCCACTCTATGTATAACATGGAATTTGACATAATGGATCATTATATACTTACTCCAAGAGACTTCCATTCTTCAGACTGATCATATTTTACATACATCTACAGTGTACATAAACAAGTCATATTGTGAATAGAAATGCCTAAAAACTATTTGCTCATAATAACAAATATAGGAGGAAAGAATTAATGTGGATCAAAATCCTTACTGAGTTAGTATCAGAAAGAGGGAAAGTTTATTTATGTGGAACAAAATTAGCTAAGAATTTGACACCAAAATTACTCCCACAAAGTTGTAGGAAGAAAGTGACATGCCCCTGATTTGTGGCTAATGCTTTCTTTAAAAATATGAGGTGTATGCACAAAGATAATAATTATGATTCTGAGCAAGTTATTGTAGATTTGGGAGCTTTGCGATGGGATATTTTCTAGGATAAATAAACAAGCTACAATTTCTATAACTAGGTAGGGTGGTTTGGCTCATGTACCACAACAATGGGTTGATTTCACCATAGTAACCAATAAGCTTATATAAATCCCCTGACATATCTTACCAACAAAATGGATCTCATTATTTGGTTAAGATACCACTCAATTTAGCATAAGAAGTAGCATCACTGGTCTACCTTCTAGAAGATTGAAAGCTCAAAACAACAATATTCATTTAAGCAATCAAGGCCTATATTGTTTTGGCCTAGTCTACCTATTTTGGAAGGTGTGAAACATGACATTTTATAGTCTGCCAGGTGCCTTTTGTGGGAAAAATGAAATTGGAGATGTGTGGGTGTTGGTATGGGACCGGTGCTTAAGATTTGTTTTTTGAGAAAATATATAAAAGTCCAACATGATATCATCAATTTTATTTTTAGGTGGTATGAAAGATCCTTAAGCCCTATTTTAAAACCATTTTTAACATTATATATTATTTTATATCTGATAAATCATCTGCAAGATATTTTAGTTATTTTCCATTATTTAAGAATATTTTTTTCTATTTTTTTTAGTTGTTTGTTCTTTATGAAGGGATTTAATTTTGAAATTCAAAGCATATGAATTACTATTTTTTATATTCTCAAGTGCATTAAAAATACAAGTTTATTTAAGCTCATTTAGATCAATATAATTACTATTTGCTAAAGAAAAACCAATTCAATTATGGACCTTGTAATTAGCTAATTACCATGTAGCTTTTCATTTTTCTAAGCACATCATCTTCACTCACTTACTTTATTATTCACTAACGTATTTTATTCTATGGAGCTAATAGAAATTGTTTTTTCAAGATTAGTTCAGAAGCATGTTTTGATTTGCAGTCCTACAATTGATCCATTTAAATCACAAATTGGCATGAAAATTGCAAACATGAATAATGATCTACAATTATTAAAATTCTTTCAAATGGGTGTGGTTCTTTGTCTTTTGTTTTGGAAATACTAAATATGTAAACTAAATTTTAGACCATTTTAAAATATATTGTCAATTGAAGGTTCTAAATTTGACAAAGCAAGATCTAAACGGAGTGGATATAAGAGTTGGTTTAACAAGCACACTTCATTATATGGATGGATCCCCTTAGGCTATGGGACAATTGCAACATCTTGTTTCCCAAGTATATATTATGAAAATATTTACAAAAATGAAGTTTAAAGTAGTGAGTGTCTAATACTATTGTTCTCAAAACAAAAACAATTCATTTCTACTATACTGTCTTTTACGTTGCCACAAACCTTTAACTTCCAGACTGATGCTGGTAGTTTTACCAATTCAAAATTAAAATTGTAGACACATTTCTTTTAATCTACAAGCGACTCGAAATGAAACATGAAAAAACAACATTCACTTTGCATTCCCAGAGCTTTCAGAAACAAATGTGTTGTAGAAAGGAAATATTTAGTCATAAAGAAGAATTTTTTTATGATCTTGAAGAACAGTCTAAATCCCCAGTAACTTGTCTTCCATGCCCTTGAAAACAAGTTAAGACATAGTTGTTAAGTCTTACAATCCTTTCTTAATAATTTAAATTTTTCCTAGGATTGTCTACCCTGGCTCATGTTACCGTGGGTGTTCCCATATGAGCATTATCAAGTCTGGAATTGGCCCTTTCTTAGTGATACATGATGATATTGTTGGTTCCTCTTGATTGAGCCTTTTCTATAAACATGTGGCATCATTGGTCTTCTACTGTTTTGGTCTCCCATTTTCATCATCATGTGCTTCATGCTTCATTGAGGGATCTTTCCTCACAAGGCTAATTGTACTTGTACTTAGTCATTATGGTTTGGGGTGTACTTGTATTTGTACTTATAATGCGCAATCAAAGTGTACTCTTTTGGTCAAAAATGTTTTTGGGATATACAAAAACATGCTTTGTTGATAAAGACCTAGAGATTTCTCAAAAACTATTGTTGGCAAGTGTATAGCCAAACTTAGCAGTGTTTAACAACAAAACCAAGCGTGCACCAAAATAAAAGCTATGGAATAGGTTTTGGAGTTCCCTCAAACAATAAAAAAAATGGATTTTTATTAGATGATGTTAAGACTTCCTTGGTAAATATATTTGCAAAATGCGAAGACATGCAGTAGGTTCTTGAACTGTTTAATGACAATATGCCTCAACCAAATGTGGTCTTAGTGAAAGTGATAAAGGTAGGACATGTAGACAATAAGCATATTAGAAAGGCCTTGGATATTTTTAAGCAAAGGAAATTGTCAATTGTAATGCCAAACTTATAAACCTTTAATTGTATACTCCCAATAGGTGCCAAATGTTTTCTTAGGAACATGGTATAAAAGTTCCTAAAAACAAGTAATTGAAAGTGAATCTTCTTAGATGTTGGCCAAGATCCAATATAAACATGTTATAAAAGTGTGCAAGCATATTGTAGGTATAAGAAGTATACAAAAATATACCTAAAAAAAATGCAGTCTATTGGATGCGACAAAGTTAGGCCCTATTGAAAGAGCCTTTGAGATTCTAGGGAGAATGCATGTGGAAAGTATAAAAACAAACTTAACAAAGTTTGACAACATATTTCTAGTGTGTTCCCAAAGCTTTGGTGCATTTTGAGCAAATGTTGTTGGCAATTGTAAAGCCAAAATAAACAACCTTCAATTCATACTCCCAATGGATGCCAAAATGTGAGCTTAAAAATAGGGTATGAAACATCCACAAAAAAATAATTGAAACTGGATTGTGTCAATTTTTAGGGTGAATATCTAGATAAATATGTTTGCAAAATGTGGAAGCATTTAGTAGACATAAGAATTATCTAATAATATGCCTCAATAAAATGTGGTCTCAAGAGATGCAAGGATTGTAAGGGCCTATTGAAAAATCCTTAAAGATTTCAAGGCAAATGCAAGTGGCAAGTGTAAAGCTAAACTTAGTAATCTTTCACACCATATTCTGATGCAGGAGCGTCATTTCATATACTCAATTTTGGTTTTTTTTCATTATTATTGAGTCTTAGGAGGGTCTTAGTAGTCTCTGATATCATGTAGGAGTCATTTATAGGTCTTAGTTATTCCTAAAATTTGAATTTGAGACTTATTGGCATTTTCCTGCCAAATTCAAATTTTTGAATGTCTTTCTATAGTTTTGAGGACTAGATCATGATTATGGTAGGTTAAAAAGTTGGATATTCGTTTGCTTAGGTATCTTAAAGATATTAGGATATTTTATAGTGTTTGGCCACCTTTGTGGTCTTATGTGTTATGTTTAAACTACTTGTAGCATCCAAAGAAGCAACTTGTTCATGCATAAGACTATGTTGGAGGCAATCAAGAAGTAGTTATAACTTTTATAGGAACTTAAAAATGGATAGAGAGGCTCAAATGAGTCATTATTGAATGTATGAAGAATGTGGTGAACTCCAAAAAACAAGAAAGAAGGTTTAGATTGCACAAAAAAGATTGATTGTCAGGAATTATGTGTTATGTTATGTTTAGGTATCTTAAAGATATTAGGATATTTTATAGTGTTTGGCCACCTTTGTGGTCTTATGTGTTATGTTTAAACTACTTGTAGCATCCAAAGAAGCAAGTTGTTCATGCATAAGCCTATGTTGGAGGCAATCAAGAAGTAGTTGGAACTTTTCTAGGAACTTAAAAATGGATAGAGAGGCTCAAATGAGTCATTATTGAATGTATGAAGAACATGGTGAACTCCAAAAAACAAGAAAGAAGGTTTAGATTGCACAAAAAAGATTGATTGCCAAGAATTTTGTGCATGCTTGTGAAGAATATGAATGTAAATGCATGAGAACAACTCTTGGAATGGATTAAAATTGAATGTTGAATCTTTATAAGTGTATTTTCATTGACATTGATGATTTATTTCTATATTTGAGGAACGCACATTCATCTATAGGTGAAACTAAGAAAAACTCAGGCTTAAGGACAATTCTGTGTTGACACAGTCAAGGACTTAGTGAAATAAGGTAATTCTTTAACTCATTTCATGAACTTTAGTGATTGAAAAGAAATTGGTCAGTTTTAATAAGTTTAATGGAACTTGTCTTGCATGCATAAAACCTTAGAGAATTCCAAACTCTCATTTGATACCACACAGTCAAAAATTTAGTTTTTATGAGTTATAGTCAAGTGAGAAATTGAGAGATTTGAGTCTATTTGCCATTGAAGTGTGTGTTCTTCCATTTCAAAAAGGAGTATTTGGTTGGCAAAAACCTTTTCCAAGAGTTTTGAGACCTTGAAACATCCTTTTTCTCTTGAAATCTTCAAATAGTCACTTCTCCACCTGTGTAAAAACCTAGCTTAGGGTTTTTGACCATTTCTTGGTTTGGGTAGCTATACGTTGTTTCAAACCTTCAAATTTGACTTGGTGCTTGAGTCCTCAAAGTGAATCAAACACTTTCTTGGAGTCTTAGCACGTGTGAGGAGTTTTGGAGCCACAACTCAATGTTGCAACCCAAGAGACCTAATTGAGGAGTAGTTTGGGAAAAGTCAAGTTGAGTTAATGCATCTACCTTAGGAGTTGGATCATAAAACTTGGTAGAGAGTTGTATGCCCTTAATGGGTATCTAAAAATATCATTTTTTTGTCTTGAACCTGTGTACTTGTCAAACCACCTGGAAAAGTGCTTTAGGAGGACTATAAGAAAGAGACCTAATTGTGAAGAGACAGTGTGAGTTGGTATACTTCCTTTGAGAATTTTGAGCGTGAAAATTTGTAGAGCATAAGAAGAGGATGATGGGCATCTGGAACATGCCTTTGGTTGACTAAAACCCTTGTGTATTTCTCAAACCAACTAGATTGGTCTTTGTGAAGGGCTAAAAGGACTTAATCCTAATTGAAGAAAGTTGCCAAGAGATTGATTATCTCTCTACCTTTACATCCTATTCCCAATGTGTTTATGTGATAAGATGATATGTAGATCAGCATAGAGTAGTTGGCACATGTATTTGTGTTTTCTTAAGTTTTGACACAAAAATTTGACATTTGCATCAATAAGTTGTAGTCTAAGGGAAGGCAATCATTATTAGATTTACATCCTTTGAAAATCCTTTCAATAGTTTAAAGTTGTTTGCATTTGGAAGGTATATTGTCATGCTCTGTAGCCCCTGCCAATATCCTTCCAAAATCCAACAAAAATATTAGATCTCAGATTTATACCAATGTTGTGGTTTGGAGAGTTATGAGTTATTCAGATGGTGCACATTGTTTGACAAAATGTCTCACCAAAATGTGTTCTTCTGGTCTAAGATTTTTTTATGACATACAAAAATGGGCTTGTTAATAGATCCCTAGAGCTTTCATGGAAAGTACTATTTGTGGCTCATAGGTCAAATGCAACCATCTTCAAAACCTAATTCTAGAGTGCACCGCATTAGGGCTTGAATTTCTATCAAATAATATTTTTAAGTAATTTTTTAAATCAAATATTGTTAAGATTGCCTTAAACATATTTTCAAAATGTGGATTCATACAATAGGTTTCAAATTGCTTAATGACAAAATAAAAAATAAAACAAAACCTTTGTAATATATCTTATTTTAAATCTATTTTTAACATAAACCTCTATTCAATGTGCATAAAAAATTAATAACAAAAAAAATTCCAGCTCAAGATCCTTGACCAATGATGTGGAATCCAACTCTGCAATTTGGAAAATTAATACCCATTGTCTATATTAACATCTATCATGATCACATAAATAAACTAGGGTAAATATATTCACAAAGAGAATTACAACCATGACCATAGTAGAGAAAAAACAAATTTGATAAGTAACAACATTTTCTACCTTGATTCACTTAATTTTCCTTCTACATTACCAGAAGCCTTAATTTTTCTTAATTTTTCTATGATGATTCATTCCCATGCAGGGCCCAACATTACTGACGAGCTAACAATAGGCATGGACACGAGGGCATTATTTAGGGCTGATATATTTGGTGCCCTGGTGATAAATTTGTAAAATTATTTTTGTGAAAGGAAAAGAACCAGGGTAGAATAGGTTGTTTTATTTTTTGTGCTTTCACATATTACATACCTTAGTGGCCAAAGAGGTGTACAACTATTGCATGACGCCTCCAAGTGTGCCCGATAAACATTCTAGGTTCCCAAATTTTCCCAAATGTTCTAAAGCTTGTAGAAAAACACATCAAAACAACAAAATAACTTCATCCTTATTTTTTAGGCTTGTTGTCCTAGCTGGTCATCTAGCTTGTCTAGGTTATACATCCCCTTAGATTTTTTCAATCTTATAATCTATCAGTTAGACATTGTTTTGAGTCATCGAGTGTTGGGATCCACCACTATTCTCACCCCATCTATTAGGCATACCTAAAGTCTAGGTTGTTTGATCCTCAAACTAAAAGGCATGCTATAAAGCCTAATGTTTGCAATGATGATAAGCCTCTAGAGCTTCAAACAAGTGGAGTTAATTGGTGAGAGGAAGAAGATAGGAATGAACCCAATGCAAACTTTGGCATGGTAGTTGGAAGTTTAAAGGTTATATATTTAATGGGGAAAATATAGTGTAGCAAGGAATATGAAAGAATTCGAAATATCAAAAATCCATCTCTGACTTCGAATACACCCACAAATTGTACCCCAATAAATCTTGTTATTGTGCTTGATGTGAGCAAGAGGATGGTAGGCACAAAATTGGCAATTTTGAAGTATGCTATTGACTTTGACATTCATAATATTGGCCCCATGGTTATTCAGTAAATTCCTTCTCATCAATTACTACGTGTTTATTTCCTCTACTTCGCATGTTAGGGGGGTTGAGTTCTACCTAAAGACCATATAACAATATCACGAATGGTGCTCTAATAGACCCAAAGAAAAAATCTTATTTTAGCAGAAGAAGGTGGTGCATTCAAACCAAAATAAGATAACTTAAAATTAATGTAAAAGTTCCATGACAATTCAAAAGCAAGTTTCCACCTTTTCATACCAAATAATAGTGAGTAATCATAATTAACCTATACATTAGTAGATGGAAACATGTTCCAAAATAGAAGAGTTTCATCCTTGGCACTTGTAACAATGGTCTACAAGCATGTGGCAAATAAGTTGCTTAACATCACATTCTTAGCTCTGGGAGTTACAACAATACTAGGATACGAAATCCAACATGCTAGTTGTTGTTAGGAAAAAACGGAACAATAAAGTTGTAGATTTTACTGGGCCTCAGGTGAGATTGCAAGATATAGGACCCGTAGAGTGTGCCCTGTTAAAGTTGCAAGCTGAATCCAAACAAATATGTATAAGAGTTACAAATGAAATGTTTCACTGCATTATGTAATAGATAAAATAAGTTGGAACTGACAAACTTGAAGGGAAGTTGTTTTTGACAACAAATACTAGACTCTATCCTACAACGATTTATCATGGACTCTCTCACATTCGAAAATTCACTACTCTAATCAAATAAAAGAGTGCTAGAGTTGCAAGCCGAAATTCAAATAAGCATTAAGGAAACACTCAATGAAATGTATAATACTATCATGTGAAAAACAATAAAATAATAGATATTGTAATTTTTTAAGAGTTAAACTATTGAAAATCAAAGAAATGCAAATCTTCTAACATTTGACATTGTTGGATATCACCACACTATAATTTGGTTCTAAGAATAACCGTGTGCTAACAAGTTTATTGACATTCTTAGACCTGTTATAGCTTGGAATTGCACCCTTGTGAGAGAGTTCTTCAGGCTCCCTCACTTCCAGCTACAAGCATGGGAACAACCTCAGGATGTGGGTATCCTATAGTGAGGTTGAACCTCTAAGCTTTTTTATAAGGCTAGTTCCTCAGGGGCTTCACTTCAACTCTTGATCTCACACTAAAATCTACTGTTAGCATAAGGAAAAGGGATAAGAGGATTAATTGAAAAGAAATTAAGCTAAGGGAGGTGATGCACCAAAAGTAAGTGATCCACTTGGTCTGGGAAATAACACTAATTCAACATAAGATAAGTTTGCTTACACAATCTCCTAACCAGCTAACTTGCATAAATATTTTGTAAACTAAGCTCACTGAACCATAGGTGAAGGAAAGAGGGAATTCTAAATCCACATTGAGCATCCATTAATGGCGAACAAGTTAAAGTTCAGACCTACAACTAAATGAAAAACACTTGAAAATAAGAAAGAAAGAAGGACAATAAGGTTGAAAGGACACTTCTTCACAACGCTATTGTGCACAAGCTAACTCAACACAATTTTTAGACAAAGAGACAGGTAAAATAATATTTATTGCTTCAAAGATCTGTTACACAATGATTTTTGTAGAGTGATTCTATCACCAGTCCAAGGATGATATGCTTGGCTCCAAGGCCTCTATATATATAGAAAAGGGGGAAGAGAGAAGGGGAAAAAAGAAGAAGTCATTGATGATGGAAACTTTGACGTTGCACTTTATTCTTCTCCCTAAATGGGTCGCTCAGAATCATTCCACAATCCTCTCGAGCCCCTCCCATATTTAAGACTTTCTTTGGTGCGTCTGAAAAGTCATGTTGTGAGAAGCTGGAATGTTTCTTCTTGGCATGATCCATTTAAGCATCGAACGACGATTAAGGGGAGTGAACTATGGTGGATGAAAGCCTTCATAATTTCTAGCTACCAGTCACTTTGACTCTCCCGTGCTCATTGGTCATCCTTGTGCCACTTGTCATTTACTGATTGGCCCTTGCTGCTCTAGTTTATGCCACATGGCAGCCTTTCATTCATTGCATCATGATTCTCCCGTTGCTGGACCAAGCTTAAGTTGAGCCCTTAGAGAATCTGGATTTACTCTATGCAGAGTAATTCAAGTTCTTTGAATTCCCCAAATTCGGACTTTCCTAGATCTTTTACTTATAAAACCTTTTAAATAAAGTACTTGGAGAAACTTGATTTATTCTATGCAGATTAATTCGGGTTCTATAAGCCTACTTACTTCGGACTTGTCCATCTTGAAGTCTTCTCACTTTGTTGTTTCCCAAGCCTTAAGACTTCGGGCTTTTCAAACTCGATTACTTCCAATGGCTAGTCACTTATCCTAATTTTGACATCCATTGGCCCATCATTTCCTTTGGAAACTTGGTCTTGGGCTTCCTTCTCAACTTATTTCTTTTGGGTAAATCTCCCAAAGGATTTCCTTTGAACTTTTTGTCCGTGTCTATCTTTGGAAATTATCCTTCGGGCTTTTCAAAATGGACTTTCTCGAAGGGTAAGAGACCCTTCGAGCTTTCTGCATGTCCCTTCAACTTCGATGAATGATCCTCCCAAAGGGAAAGATACCCTTCGAGAATTTTGAAATGGTCATTCCAAAGGGTAACATACCCTTTGGGAAAATTGTAACTATCCACTTGGAGAAGAAAAAGCCCTTCGGATTTATGTAGTGTACCTTCGGGTTCTTGAAATGATAATTCAAAAAATTTGAAGAGGACATTCAAAAAAGTTAACTGGTCCCTTTTTCCCTAAAAAGGCCCTTCGGCATTTTGAAAATGCCCTTTGGATTTTTTGAAAAAGACTCGTCCCTTGAAGAACCCAAGAAGCACTATTTTTCAAGACCAAATCAGGTTTGTCAAGCCCCTTTACTTATTTTGAGCCTCTGACTACTCAAAACTTATGAAGTAATCAAGTAGTGCTCCTTGGAGAACCTAAAATACACTGCCCATGAGTAATTTGGGTTCGTAAACCCAAATTACTTCTACTTATAAAACATTTAGAAGTTAAGCACTATTGGAAACCCAATTTGCACTGTGCTCTCAAAAACCTGAAGTTGTCACTGCTGGAAAACTTGAAGTCCTCCCAAAGACTTGCCATTTTTCTTGCCTGAAAGCTCCCTTTTTCATACTCAGGCAAATTTTGATATGTGGGCCAAAAAATGGCCAACATTTCTGGCGATTCGCAGTGAAGCATGCATGTTATGCTTGAGAACCTAGCTCATTTGCTTCATTCGATCCATTGGGCATGGAGTCACTGCTTTTGTACAAATCTGGATTTATCTGGAAATCTCCCTTGAAGCAACCAAAACAAAACAAATTGTGCCCAAGGCACTTAGGGAAGAAAAAACACACAACTAAAACAGATGTGCACAAGGCACATAGAGAAAAACCTGAAAAGTTATACAAAAGGTACAGTTTATACAATGACTGAAAACTCCTTTAATAGCAAGTCTTTAGATGGATCCCATTGACTGGGATGGGTAATACCTCCCCATCTAGTTGGGTGAGCTAAAAACCATTGTTTGCATTTGTGGATCAAATAAGGGCCACTCCACAAGCTGTCAAACTTGGTACGGTTCCCTGGTTTGGCCTTTTCTGAGTCCCATTATAGAACCAGGTCTCCTTCCTAAAAAGTCCTTGTTGTAACTCTCTTGTCAAAAACCCTTTTGACCTGAGGTTGATGTGCCTCTACCGTCTTCATCGCAAGGTCTCTTGTCTCCTCAAATTTTGTGAGTTCTGTCAATCTCCCATTCATGGGTTAATCTTCGAGCAGCTCCAACTGATGGGCTAGCTCTAATGTAGGCAGCTCAAGGGAAATGGGTAACTTGGCCTCCCTTCCATATACTAGAACATATGGATAATTGCTAACAATAGCTTTAGGAGTTACCCGATCAGCCCACAAGGTTGTTTTCAACTTGGTATCACATGTCCTCTGATTCTCCTTCATGGTCCTCTTGATAATCCTCAACAAATTTTTATTTGTGGACTCAACTAGTTTGTTGCCTTGAGGATAATAATTTGAGGAAATGTTGAGGTAGATGCCCATCTTGAGAGCCCATTCACTTGTTTTCAAACCAAGGAAAGCCAAAGCATTATCAAATATGATAGTGGATGAAACCCCAAACCTAGTCACAATGTTGTCATAGAAATATAAGACCACACTTTCATTGGCTTCCTTCAATGCAATGTCTTCCACCCACTTGGTGAAGTAATCAGTTGTAGTAAGCACCCACTTATGCCCTGCACTTGATGGGGGGTTGATCATACCAATGAAATCCAAACCTCACTACATGAATGGTTGCTCCACTTAAATCAGGTTGAGAGGGAAAGCTGCTAAATTTTGTTTACCTATGAAAAGAGCACATTCCTGACACCTCATCACCCATGCATAAGCGTCCTTGAAGAGGTTGGGCCAGTAGTAACCAGCCCTCATGATCTTTGTTGCAGTAGTTTTTTGAGCAAAATGACCTCCTGCAAGCCCATTATGGAAATGCTCCAAAAGCTTGGCTACTTGATCATCATATACACACCTTAGGAGCACTCCATTGAGGTCTATTCTAAACAAAAACCCATCAACTAAAGCATAAGGTATGGACTGAACTCTGAAATACCTTCTTTTAGCTTTGTCCATACCTTGAGGGCACTCACCTATTAACAAAAAGTGCGTCATATGATGGAGCCAACTAGTGTGAGGTGGAAGTGCATCTGCTTGTAGGTTATCTTATGTTACCAAGATGACCTCTTTGTCTTCATGAAGGTCATCAACCATATGCTCACATAAGCCTTTACCTCTTACTAGTTTAGTGACCTTGATCTCCACGTCATACTCCATGACTTTAGTAATCCAACCAAAGTTTTTTTTCGCTCAAATGTTTGTTAAGAAGGAAGTCTCTTACTTCAGGATGAGACATCATAAGGTGGATCCTATTGTTGGATAGCATTGGCCTAAACTTCTTGAGGCTCCTTACTACTGCAAGGACTTGCTTTTCTACAAAGGTATTCCTCGCCTCATACTCTTCAAGCCCTTGACTGAAAAATGCTAATGGCTTCTCAAGTCATTCACCATTCCTTTGCATCAACATAATTGATATGTTATTAATGTTGGCAAAAGCATACAATTTAAAATCCTTTGAGAAATAAGGATTCATAAGTGTGGGTGCTTGAGCGATGGCTTGCTTGATAGCCTCAAATGTTGACTTACCTTCATTTGACCAAGTGAACACCTGGTTCTTTTTCAGCATAGTAGTGATGGGTTTGACCAAACTTGCAAATTCAAAAATAAATCTTCTCATGAAGTTTATCTTTCCAAGGAAACTTTGGAGTCCCTTATTATGCTTGGGTAGGGATAAGGCCAAGATGGCACTTATTATCTTAAGATCAATGGATAGCCCCACCTTTGAGATGATGTGGCCCAGTAGCTTGCCTTCATGCATGGCAAACACACACTTCTTGGGATTCAAAGAAATCTCATACTCTCTGCACCTTTCAAAAATCAGCCTCAAGTGGTCCATATGATCGTTGGCATTCTTAGAGAAAACCGTGATGTCATCCAAGTAAACCAACACCATTTGGTTTAGCAACCACTGGAAAGCCATGCCCATGGCTCTTTGAGTAGTTGCACCAGCATTTGATAGACCAAAGGGCATCTTTTGGTACGCATACATGCCCCATTTGGTGAAGGCAGTCTTATACCAATTTTCATCTTTCACCCAAACTTGGTTGTAGCCAGAAAATCCATCCAAAAGAGAGAAGCATTTTGATCCTGCAACTACTTGGAGAAGTTGTTCCATGGACGACAGAGGGTAGTGGTCCTTCAAAGAGACTTTGTTCAAATCTTTGAAGTCCACACAAAGCCTAATCTCCCCACTCTTTTTTCTTACAGGCACTAAGTTGGCTACCCATGATGAATGTTTAATGGGAAAGATGATCATGGACTCGATCAACTTGGTTAGCTCCTTCCTCATCAGCTCTTTAATCTTGGGATTGATGGGCCTTTGTTTTTACCTCACATGCTTGGCATTGGCCTCCAAATCTATAGTATTATGAGCTAGCTTAGGATCAAAACCCTTTAGGTCGCTGTACTCCCAAGCAAAAATGTCTGCATGACTCTCAACCTTGTTGCTTACCTTCCCAAGCTTGAGAAGCTTGTCCTTAAAGATGAGGACTCTCATAGTTTTCTTCATCAGTTGATATTACTACCTTGTCTTTCCTCATATGGTCTCCATGAAAAATGCCCTCAAGTGTAACCAACCCCTTAGGAAGTTTATTTGACTTCAGCTAAACAAAATGATCCTCATATTGATGCTGCAATTTAGCTTGGTTGGAGGAGAACTTAGTTCCTGCTATAAGAAGCAAGTAATTTGCTTGTCACTTTCAAAAACTTGCTAGTGAGCTTCATTATCCAGCACTGATGGCCTCACCACCACCTTGACATGTGGCTGAACCTTAGCTTCTTTCAACTCACTTGAAATGTCAAACTGAGCTCCCACAGCTATCAGCCTGTCAGCATGTTGGTTTTGATTTCTTGGGACAGCTTGAATGTCAAAGGCCTCAAAATCTTCAATTAGGTCCCATAGTCAATTTTTGTAGGACCTCATCAAGGAATTATTTGTAATGTTCATGCTTCTGACTTGGTTTACTATGAGTTTGTTGTCCCCATAAGCTTGTAGCAATTTGATTCCTCTTTTATTGGCCCATTGAAGGCCACATATCAAGCCTTCATAGTCTGCTGCATTTGAAGAGCAACTGAAATGGAACCTGTAGGAAGAGAAAAGCTTATTGCTCGAAGGGGAAACCAACATTGCCCCAGCACCTACACCATTTTTGCTCCTTGAGCCATCAAGAACAATTTCCATAAACCATTGGGGTCTTCTTTAGGTCTAATGAGGGAAGGCATGGGCTGATTCTCTTCATGTAACAGATAGACACCCATGTCTCTTTACTCAACACGTTCCAAAGGGTTGAAAAATTGGTTATTTCCTCATAGCTCATCCAAGAACAAGTCTAGAACCTCTTCAGGATGAGTGTTCACCTCCTGGAAAATTATAAACTCATCCTCAACAAGGATAGTACAATTGAGGTTTATGTTATCTAGTTGATGGGGTTCAATGTGGAATTGTGCCATGGGTTCAGCCTTGATTGAGACCTTAGTCCCATATCTTGCCTTGATACCATGTAAGACCAATTTGCTACAAGGTAACCCCCAATCTTGGCTATGAACTCTCTAGAAAGACACAATGCAAAGCGAGGAGTGACATCCAGGATCAGCACGTCTTGCATCATGGACATACTAGGACAAGCATGCAAGGTTAGGCTCATATTCCTGATGATCCCTGATGGCTTTATGGAAGAACCATCAAGCTATAGGACTCCCTTGGTGTTTGGCTCATACTTGAGGTTCAACTGGTCAGTAATAGACTTTGGCATGACTGAGGTGTTGGGCCCACTATCCACCAAGCAGTTATGCACCAAAGAGTCGTCAATGATTAATGAGATGTAGAATGGGGGGGCTTGGTCACACTACTTGACCTTTCTCCCAAAGGACTCTTGAATACATTGGTGAAGACTTCAGCTTCCTTGCTTGGTTGCTTACTTGCAACTGTAGAAACACTCATCTTGGACAAACCTTCCTAAAGAATGTCTACTTGGTCGGGTATGGAAAACATGTCCCACATTGGTACACTCATGCAAAATTTCATCATTTGCTCCACAATGTTGATTAGCATACCCCCAACATTTACCTGGGTTTTGGGAGTAACCGCTATTGTCTTTATTAGTGAAGGAGCGATGATGAGGTTCTTTGAAAGATTTTTGATTGTCACCCATATTCCTTCTCTTGAACCTTGTGTTTGTTAAGACTGGGATGTGAGCCAGATTGGGGGTGACCTGCTGATTGGATGCATAGCACTCCTCTTGCTCACTGATGACCATTGAGGCTTCTGGATGGTTTGACCCACGATCTGAGCCTTGTTCTTATGGAGGCTGCTCTTGCTTTGTCAACGTGGGCACCTCTGTGCTTTGGGCCATAAGAACCTGGTTATATCCATAAGCAACAACCTGATGCCATTGATCATTGAATGTTTAGTTGGAGCCATTAGTTAGGACAATGGATTGTCCAAAATAATGATTCTAAGGCATTGTCCCTTCAGTGTCTTGAGCCACATTGTTCTGAATCGGGACTGAGGATTTGGAAGGGCCTACAGCGTTCGGATTATAATTATGTTGTCTAGCATAGTTAGGCTGCCCCTGTCCTTGAAAACCTCCTTTGTAGGGTGGCCTATTAACTTGACAAGGTTGTTGTTGAGGTTGATAGGAAGCTTGATAAGGCTTGCTGTAAGCCTGTTGTCTCTTGACATTGACCACATCAAACAACTCTAAGCTTTAAAACATCAAACAACTCTAAGCTTTAAACATCTATCCTATAATATAGGTCACTAATTTTAATATAGGCCCTTCAAGAATATAATTGGTGCTCTATTTTTCCATTCCAACCTTATTGGGGATGCTCCATCTGTCAAACATCCATCTTGTGATGCAATTACTATTACAAGGGGCAAATATTTTATCATATTGGTTGGTCTCTCAGGTGGAAAAGATAATGAAAATCATATTTAATCATTTGAACAGTAAAAAGGCCACTCTAATAGTGTATTTTTAGGATGAGGCTCTCAAGGTGGTGCTCTAAAATGTAGAATGGTTCATGACTAAGGGATTAGTGTGCATATTTGACAAATTCTGCCCAACCCTATTAATTCTTCTTTAGTGGGTCTCTGATTCATTGTGATTGTTAATGTAAGATAGCTTATAACTCTACCCATGTGCCATATGTTTCTTTATATTGGTTTTTTATAGTCTTATAGACTATAAAAATGTTATTAAGGCCAAATCCTAGAGTTGGTTTAACACATCCTCTTCTTAAAACCAAGTGGTGTCCTATGTTCAAACCTCTTCTCAAAAGCTTTATCATCAAGCCCATATACATTCTTATTCAATATCTACCCCTTGATTTTTGGGTTGAATCTTACTTTTTAGCCATTATTGAATCCTTGGGCAATATATTGGACATAAATTATTATGCCTCTAACTTTTCCCACACCACCTTTTCTTGGAGTTTTGTTTGTTTGGATATTTCTTAAGACCTTTTAGTAGGCATTTAACTAAGGGTCAAAGGTTGGTAATAGAATCAAACCCTATTTTATGAAAGATTACCCTTCAGATGTTGTATATTCTTTGAAATTAGATATTTAACCACTTGTTTCCATAGCTCCAAGCACAATGTGAATTTTTATTGGTGGAGGGATGCAAGTGTTGATAATCTTACAATTTTTTCAGATAACACTCCTACTAAACCAGTAATAGAAGTTTGAAAAATTAATTAAGAGGTAGAGATTAAAGCTTCTATAACTCAAGCTGTGACTTCATCTCTGACCTTTAAGGAATAGTTCATCGAGGATGTTGTGAGAGATGGTTTTTAAATGTGGAATTAACTTATGGGATTATTGCCTCTAGAGGTCGACTAGTTGATATGTGTACACCTTCTAGTGTTAATTAAAGTAATTCATGTATCCAAGAAGATTGGACTGTAGTGAGGTTTAATAAAATAAGGAATTTCATCCCTAATTCTTCCTCCCTGATTCTACACTCTTATCATATAGAGCGTAAGGGATGGATTTAGTTTTTCTCGATGGTTTTATCTTGGATTGTTATTTAATTATTTTTTATGATGCATCCTTTTCTAGATTTGAAGGTTGAAAGTTATGTATTTCTTAGTACTATTTCAATATTGGTTGGGTGTTTTTTACATTAGTTTTGTTTTTATCCTAGGATTTCTTTGGTACTCTTTAAGGATATAGTTCTCCCTTTGGCAGTTTTAGGTTATTTCATCCATGTTTTAGCAATATTATTCCCCCATGAATTTTCATCTTAGGCAAATCGATGATTTTTTAGATAAATCCTTATTATAGGTAAGGGACCCTTTAACCATCAATTAATTAAAATAAAAACACTATACTATAAACAAGGTCATTCACTATCAAAGAGACTCCTAGAAATCAAATCTATAAAAATAAAAAGATTTAGAAGGATTTAAGAAAGACAAATGATACAATAGGAAAAACCTCTCATGCCCATAATTAATATATAATCACTTGTTTTCCTAAAAAAAGTACATAAATAAATGTCAAAAAAAAATTAATGGGGATCAATAATCTATAGAAGAAGTTAAGTCAACATTCACAATTTCACTAAATGCTTTGTTTAGATCCTAAACTTGTTATTTTTTATTAATGCCAGTATCAAGATTGATTTTATGTCAATTATATATTGAAATTGGGAATAAAATTAGCAACTTGATTTCCTTCCCTTCTATTATGGTTCCATTAAACATCGTTAAAACCTTGAATGTGAATGTCCACGTCTTTCTTACATTCATTCAATTTCTACTACTGGAATTGTTGTTGAAATGATCAACAAAAATTTTAGAATCATATTCCTAAATAATACCAATAAAATTCTTTGACTTAATTATTAAACTAAATCGGTGAATGACCATAACCTCAACATAATTATTAGAAGTAACTTCAATTCTAAATGTGATATCTATATTTATATACTAAATGAATAATTGGAGTCACTATATTCATAAGCACCCTACAATGGGTGTTTATAAAATTTTTAATGTGTTACATGTGTAAAATTTTAGGCATAATCTTTTTATAATAAGTGTTGTTCTTGTTGTTGTTTTAATTATTTAATTTCACCTATTTTATGTATATTTGTTTGGAAATTATTGAGTGGTATAAGTTTTAAGGTATTTATGTTGAATTTATTATTTATTATATTGATTAAGGATGTTTTAACTTGTGGACATTAAAATTATTTTAGAATTATAATCTAATGAAGTTTTTAGTAAATGGATATATTACATATATTAGAAATTATTTGTAAAGTAGAAACTTATAAATTATATCATATATCATATAGTAAATATGAGAAGTTGTAGGTGTTTTATAAGGTAAGATTTAGAAAATTTATACAATTTTGCTAATAGAGAAGAGGATATAAATATCATATGGATATGGTTTTATTTATAAAATGATTTTAAATTAGGAGATTGTAAATTATATCATATAATGATGATTAAAATTTAAAGAAGTTTTACAATACCCAACCAAAAAAAATAAATCATGTTCATATAAATAAAAAATGTCAACATGTTAAATACACAAACCACTTTATTTATAATTTTTTTAAAAATTAAAAATAAGTAAATTACATCACATAAGGAAAAGGAAAAAAAATAGAAAGAAAAAAAAAACAAAAATAGAATAGACTTACAAAACATGACATCCAAACTATTATAAAAATTGAAAAATTATAAATTATATCAAAAAATTAAATTAAAAAGAAAAAGGATAAATAAAATGTCTTTCCAAGCATGTCATCAATAACATTACAAATGGGTTATCAAGAGAACCACCTAGAATTGATTCTTCCTGAGTGGGATATGAAAATATTATAATGTATTTTTTAATAAATTATATGATTTTAAATTACATTATAATATATTAATTAAAAATGAATTAAGGTAATATGTTTGTGATTTAAGATGTTTAATTAAAGGCATATATTTGATATTAGGTAATATATTTGAGTGAGTTATATTATTTTTAAAAATTTGATATTAGATGATTTTTATAATATAATTTTAAGACTAAAAAAATGATTGGAAAAGTTTTTATGGTTTTTAAAATCATTTCGAGATATTAAAATTTAATATTAAAATACAACCTAAAAAATTAAAATAAAATTTTAATCTTGTAATAATTATGATTCTTTATGATAGAAAATTTTGAGATAAAAAAATGTTGTAAAAAATTATAAAAATAATATGTGAATAAAAAAAATTATTATTATAATTTTAAAGATTAAAATTAACAAAATTTATTATATTCTACTTATGGAATATTATATCTTTATCATTACAATTAAAGTATTAAAATAACATATAATATTAGATATTTTATGCTATAAGAATCTATGATATGTGTATTGTATTTTTATAATTAAAATTAAAGTATTAAAACAATATATAATATTAGATATTTTATGCTTTCAAAATCTAGGATATATGCATAGTTTTTTTTTGGAATAAAATATTTGTTAGATTTTTCAATCAAAATAAAATATATAGTATACATATATGACTAAGTAAAATTTGTAAAGATAACCTTCCCACTTTTACCAAACAATAGTTCTAATATATAATTAGATATAAATTAGAAAATAATGTAATAAATGATAAAATTTGAACACTTAAAATAATATAAATTTGAGAGACATAAAAAATTTAAATATTAAAAAAACAAATTATAAAATCTAGTAAGAAATGATAAAATAAAACTATATTACAATTAAAACATCAAACAACTCTACAATATAAGTCACTAATTTTAACAAATATAAAATAAAATTTAACAATTTCAAATCTAATATTTCATATGAGTAAGGTAAGCAACGGGATTTTAAAAAGAAAAGTTAAATATATTTATTTTTTTAAAATATAATGATATTTGATATAAATAAATATGTAGATATGTAATTTAATATTTTAAATTTTAAATTATAATTATTATTTAAATAAGTTAAATATAATATTTTTGATAAGTAATATTTATGAAGATATTTTATTTTATTTTTATATATTTTATTTATTACTATTTTCATAATTTATTTATAATTCTCTATATATATATAATTATTAATGAAATGTGAGATACATGTTATTTTATATCTTATTTATTTCACTAAAAGTGATATATATATTAGTCTAGTACACATATTTTATATATATTTAATGTTCAGTTGGTTTAAAGAGTTTTATTTTAACTAGTAAGGATGATGCTTTGGTATACTATCGATCGATGTATAAATTTCTTTAGATATTTAAAATATAAATTTAAATGGTTAAAGTCAAGATCATTATTTGGATGATTTTGATAGATTATATATCTCGTAGTTATGACAACTTAGCTAAAGGAAAGTTCAAATTTAAATAAATGCTTACTTATCAATGGTAATTCGCTATATGTACGATAAATCATGAAAAAAAATGCCAATATATATTTAATTATGAGCTTCTTAATAAAATGTTGTGACATATCAATTTCAAAATATATTATCTTATATTTCGTATATGCTTTTATCAATTTAAATGTTTCACTTTAATAGACAATTTCATTATCTTCATTGTTTTTATGTAGTTTCACCATTATATTTTAAAAAAATATTGAAAAAAATATGTTCCAAATTCTATAATATATTCAAGATAATATAATTTATAAAATACTTTCACAAATTTAAAAAAAATTATATTATATTAATCAAATAAAAATTGAATTTAAGATATTCTTATTAATATAATTAAAAATAGAAAATATTATTATATTAAATTTTATGAATTTAACCTCATATATATATATATATATATATTGCAACGCTTAACCTTAAATGTTTATGGTTCTATAAATAAGAAAATCACTTTTGGCATCAAAGAAACCAAGTTGGATGTTGACATGTTTGTTCGCTTGAGAGTGGTAAAAAAAAGGCTTACATAAAAAAAAATCAACTTATAAATTGTTAAGCACATTGACCATTTCCAAATCTCACAACAACATCTGTTATAGTCGAGGATGCCAATGCTGATTACAATTCACTTTAGTTTTATCATCGTGAAGGGTTTTATCATGACTCCCTTATTGTGTTTTTTTGCATATAACATGATGGATTTATAAGACTAAATTAATGATGATTACCACTTTATTCATAAAATATTCATAAATTAAAAACTTATAAATTACATCACATAATTAAAAAAAAAATTCGTATCATGATAATAATGTTAACAAGAGTCATGATCGATTATAATACCTGCTGTTGACTACACGTGAAGTCGATGAAAAAACCTTAAAAACATGGATTTTGATTTTTAAACGCTGCCCATTTTAATATGCTTTCCAATTTGAACAGCTGTATGCTACCATGAAAAAACATTAAAAACCTTCATAATCAAGAGGACGCGAAATTTAAAGCTTTCTCGTTTACATATTAAATATTGCCGAATAAAATAAGGTAAATAAGATAACAGCTTTGGGATAAAACCTCTAGAGGACATTGCTTCGTATATTTCTGCTTCCACTAAAAAACCTGCCCACATGGGCTACCTCTTTAGAATCATGAGACTTGTAGCTTCCATGGGTGTTTTCACTGAAGAGGCCTCAGTAGCTAATGGTGGTAATCCCCAATTCAAATACGGGCTGACCGACCTCTCAAAGTTGCTGGTTAACAAACAGGGCCAGCAATCCTGTGCTCCGACTCTGTTTGTGACAAACAACAAGCTGCTGTTTGATGCTTATCAGCATCTTCACGAATCCGTCACTGAAGGCTGCTATGCATTCAACGAAGCCCATGGCATGGATTTATGGAAATATGCCAGCAATAATTCAGAAGCCAACAGGGTTTTCAACGACGGCATGGTGAGCCATACTCGAGATGTCATGGTTTCTGCGGTGAAGATGTACGATGGATTTAAGAGCGTGAAGAGTTTGGTGGATGTTGCAGGAGGATTAGGCTCTGCGCTGTCCACAATCATCAAAGAATATCCCCACATAAATGTTATCAATTTTGATCTACCTCATGTCATTGCAGCTGCTCCTCCCATACATGGTGGGTAACCTCTACTATCTCTAAAATTTGCGCTAGTGCACCGGGAGTTTAATTTGAGCGAAACATTGCCACACATTTTAGCAATTATAAGTTTATAATTAGCATCCGCATACAATATTGCAGGTGTGGAGCATGTGGAAGGCAACATGTTCGAGCAAATTCCTCCAGCGGATGCAGTTTTTATGAAGGTATTTCATTTCGGTACATTGGAATCCATATCTCTCTGGTTATAATTCTTAATATTATATTATTATTGCAGGGGATTTTGCACGACTGCGACGATGAGCATTGTGTGAAATTGCTGAAGAAGAGTTATGAGGCAACACCGGAGAATGGGAAGGTGTTAATTGTTGATGCAGTTGTTGATGCAGAAGAAGGGAGCAAGAGGAAAGTGGGATTATTATTTGACATTTGTATGATGGGTTATACCTCGGGTGGAAAGGAGAGAACAGAAGAAGAATTTAAGGAGCTATTTCTCAAAGCAGGAT
The DNA here is from genome assembly GCA_037957365.1 of Torreya grandis. Taxonomy (NCBI): domain Eukaryota; kingdom Viridiplantae; phylum Streptophyta; class Pinopsida; order Cupressales; family Taxaceae; genus Torreya; species Torreya grandis. The sequence continues at coordinate 6,692,468 of JARHVA010000005.1, read as the reverse complement.
TCAAAACCTACACTATTTTAAACTTGCCTTGTCTTCAAGCACTCATAGAAGTTTGTAAATAATAGCTAACTTTGGAAACAGTAATGTTAAAAAGTGAATCAATGTATGCCACCTTTAAGTGTGAACTGTGTGTGTGTTTTTTTTCGGAACACATCACGGTTTATTAATAAAACAATATAAAATATATTTACTGGTTTCTGATTACAAAATGTGACTAGTTGGTATTTACTGCCTGAAAGGATTAAAACAATCTTAATATATATTATTTGAATCTGGATATGTATATTAAGTTATCTTTAAAAATCACCTTTGCCGTCAAAGAAACCAAGTTAGATGTTGACATGTTTGTTCGCTTGAGAGTGATAAAAAAAGGTCTTAAACAAAAAAAATCAACTTATGAATTGTTAAGCATATTGACCATTGACAAATCTCACAACAACGTTTGCTTATGGTCGAGGATGCCAATGCTGATTATAATTCGTTTTAGTTTGACATCTGGTTCATTGTGAAGGGTTTTATCATGGCTCCGTTATTGTGTTTTTTTCATATAACATGATGGATTTATAAGTAAGACTAAATTAATCTAATTTGCATGGCCACCTGAGTGGGGCCCACGATGAATTTGCTCCTTGGATGTCAGTTGATTTGACATACCAGTTGGTCATTTAATGGAGACTATAGTGATTAAGTCTGTTTCATCCCACATAGCAAGTGTCATCGAGTGGTTGGTTTCAATTGTATGAAGGTGAGGGTTACTTTATAAATTAACTGACAATTATTTTAAATGTACAAGTTATGTTATAAGAAATTAATTTTTTGTTTTAGTGAAGCGGAGTTTTGTAATGTGAAAATATGTAAATTGGTAGTTGTATCTTATTGGAAGTCTATGTTTATAAACCATGTTTCATATTTTTTGCATTAAGTGTTAATAAATAATTATCTTATATTTATGCTAGAAGTGAGTGAAAAATGAGGTGGTATGTTTCTTCATATAGCATGGTAATGACCTACGTAGGGAGGAGATGTTCCATTTCATGATGAGTTTGAGTAATGACAAAGTGGCGAGGGAAGAGCAATGTTATACAGAACATAAAAGTGGTTAAATATATCATAGTGAGTTAGGTGATGATTGTAAATGGTAATGGCATAATATTTCATAGATATCATACACTAGAGGGCCCATATCATACATAGAAATTGAATTTACGGTAGTTGTTGGATTTAATCCCATGAACCCATTGCACAGGGGTACATAGCTTGCAAGGTGGTAATGTTGTTGATTGGTTATTTTTTATTGTTAAGGACGGGTGAGGATGTCATGAGATCTGATTTGATTACAATAAGGCTCCTAGTTTGATGTGTTGCTCAAATAAATATTGTAATGTTGTTGACATGGAGACAAGTCATTGAGTTCCTAGAGTCTATGGTTGTGTTTCTTTGGTTCATCCATATTACCAATCTATTGAACCTTTATCAATTACATTAAGATTAAAAGTATACAAAAATACCATATTTAGACCCTTGGGAAAAAAGGTGACAACATTTGGAGACTATGCTCATAAGTATCTTATTTATCCTTCTTGGCCAAAAAATATTATATCTAAAAGGGCACTCCTAGGAAGAAAAAATATGTTATGGAAGGATTATTAAAATGAATTGCACAGTATTTTTGTTTAATGCTTTGTTCACAAAAGGTAAAATAGGGATATTAGTCATGGGTTTTGAGTGTATTATGATTCTCAATTTACACTATTTCACTTTATAAAACCCCTCTCAACCAAAACAAAAAAATACATAGATATCGGTGTAACTTACACTCTTTAGTATAATATTTATAGCCTTTGCAAAACGAACTATGATAACAGAGGTTGTGCATAATTTGAAATACATCAAAATTCTGTAGTGCTTAAAAATAGTATGCAAAATTCAAATTGGTATTATGTTCAATTGTAAAATAAATTAAAATCATAAATTTATTTATGAGTGTTAAATTATCATGAGTTGTATTATTTCTATAAATTTTATATTATACGAGTCTTATAATAAAACTTTGATAAAGAAAAATGTTTGGAAAATATCAAAACTTAGTACTGAAGTACAATAAAAACATAAGACTCTAGTTTTGTAATATTTATTATCCTCTATAGTAAAAAATTTTGAGGTCGATTATTTTTTTTAAAATGGAAAAAATAATATGTAAATAAAATAATAATATTATAATGATAATAAATTATATGTTTTCAAATTGTATTATAATATAAAAATTGTAAATAAAATACTGTAAGATTTTTTTAATTTAAGATGTTATAGAAAAAATGGTAAATATTATATATATATAAATATTAATTTTTAATATAAAGTGAATTAGAATCTCAATTTCAATTTCATTTTTTAACATTAAATTGTTGTGAGTTGTATTATTTTAAAAATTTGATATTAGATGAGTTACAATAAAATTTCAACATTAAAAATAAAACATTGAATTTTTTTTTATGGTTTCAAAGAACACTTAGAAATATCAAAACATAGCATTGAAGTATGGTCCGATATGAAAAAAATATCATACATATTTTTTTTATAAATTATATTTTTTCAAATTATATTATAATATAAAACTTGTAAATAAAATATCGTAAGATTTTTTTAATTTAAAATGTATAAAAAATGGTATATATATATATATATATATATATAGTGAATTAGAATCTCAATTTCAATTTCATTTTTTAGCATTAAATTGTTGTGAGTTGTATTATTTTAAAATTTTGATATTAGATGAGTTACATTAAAATTTCAACATTAAAAATTAAATATTAATTTTTTTTGATGGTTTCAAAGAACACTTAGAAATATCAAAATATAGCATTGAAGTATAACAAAATAATAACACTCTAGTCTCGTAATACGTATGGTCCTTCATTTTATATATATATATATATATATATATATATATATATATATATATATATATATAATTAAAATTAAAATTTTAAAACAATATATAGTATTACATATTTTATATTTTAAAAATCTGTGATATGTAGATAAAAAAAAATTTGAAACAAATATTTAGAAGATTTTTCAGTCAAAATATCAGTTCACAGTTTATGATTAATCATAACAACTAAGACGAACTTTTATTTACTTAATCTCCCTCAAGTTTTTTATTTAATCATATATTTCTCTTCTTCATAATGGATCAGATTTTAATTGATCAAAAAATCTCTAAGAGTGTTTTTCTTAAAAACCTAATAAAATATATAGTATACATATACGAATTAGTAAAATTATCATACCTTTTTAAATAAATTATATGTTTTTAAATTGCACCATAATATAAAAATTATAAATGAAATAAGGTACGATGTTTTTAATGTAAGATGTTATTTAATAAAAGGTAAATATTTTTCATATATATGTTGATATTTTAGATGACTTTTAAAATAAAATATCAACATTAAAAGAAATGATTGGAAAAATTATTATGATTTCAAAGAGTATTTGGAGTTATCAAAACTTACTATTGAAGTACTCTCATATATATATATATATAACTCTAATTTTTTAATATTTATGATTTTTTATGATATAAAATTTTGAGGTTAAAAAAAATGGTTAAAAAATTGAAAAAATAATATATAAATAAATAAAATTTATTATTATAATTTTAAATATTAAAATCAATAAAATTTATTATATCCTTCCCATTGAACATTGTATTTTTATTATTAAAATTAAAGTCTTAAAACAATATATAATATTATATATTTTATGCTTTCAAAATCCATGATTTATGTATAAATTTTATTAAAAAAATATATTTAATAAAATTTTCACTTAAAATGTCAGATCACAATTTGTGATCAATCACAACACCTAACTCAAACTTCTATTTATTTAATGTCAAGTTTTTAAGTTTCTCTTCTTCATAATAGACCAAAGTCGATCAAAAAAATTATAACAATGTTTTCCCTAAAAATCTATTCAAATATATAATATACAAATACATATATGAATTAGTAAAATTTTAAAAGCTAAACTTCTCACTTTTACCAAACAATATTTCTTATCTTTGCTTAAATAGAGTACAAAATAGAGTAATAAATGATAAAAATTAAACACTTAAATAATATAAATTTTAAACATATGAAATTTAAATATTAGAAAAAATAATTTATAAAAACTACTGAGTCATTTTAATGATAAAATAAAACTATATTACAATTATAACGTCAATAAAAGGTACGATGTTTTTAATGTAAGATGTTATTTAATAAAAGGTAAATATTTTTCATATATATGTTGATATTCTAGATGACTTTTAAAATAAAATATCAACATTAAAAGAAATGATTGGAAAAATTATTATGATTTCAAAGAGTATTTGGAGTTATCAAAACTTACTATTAAAGTACTCTCATATATATATATATATATATATATATATATATATATATATATATATATATATATATATATATAAAACTCTAATTTTTTAATATTTATGATATAAAATTTTGAGGTAAAAAAAATGGTTAAAAAATTGAAAAAATAATATATAAATAAATAAAATTTATTATTATAATTTTAAATATTAAAATCAATAAAATTTATTATATCCTTCCCATTGAACATTGTATTTTTATTATTAAAATTAAAGTCTTAAAAAAAAATATAATATTATATATTTTATGCTTTCAAAATCCATGATTTATGTATAAATTTTATTAAAAATATATATTTAATAAAATTTTCACTTAAAATGTCAGATCACAATTTGTGATCAATCAGAACACCTAACTCAAGCTTCTATTTATTTAATGTCAAGTTTTTAATTAAAACATATGTTTCTCTTCTTCATAATAGATCAAAGTCGATCAAAAAAATTATAACAATGTTTTCCCTAAAAATCTATTGAAATATATAATATACAAATACATATATGAATTAGTAAAATTTTAAAAGCTAAACTTCTCACTTTTACCAAACAATATTTCTTATCTTTGCTTAAATAGAGTACAAAATAGAGTAATAAATGATAAAAATTAAACACTTAAATAATATAAATTTTAACATATGAAATTTAAATATTAGAAAAAATAATTTATAAAATCTACTGAGTCATTTTAATGATAAAATAAAACTATATTACAATTATAACGTCAAACAACTCTTAAGTTTGAACATCTATCCTATTAATATAGCTCACTAATTTTTAAAAACATAAAATAAAATTTAACAATTTCGAATCTAATATCTCATACGAGTAAGTATTAAAACTACTGTATAAACACTCCAAATAAATTACGGGAATTAAAAATAATAATAATGATATTTAATATAAATAAAAAAAGGTATAATGTAATATATGAAATTTTAAATCATAACCATCATCGAAATAAATTAAATACATATTTTTTATAAATAACATTTATTAAATTATTTTATTTTATTTTAATATACTTAAATTTTCACTATTTTCATAATTTATTTATAATTCATTACATCTATAATACACTATTTAAAATATATGTACAACTTTAAAATCCAAAATGAATTGTATTATTATAAAAATAAAATAAATGTTATTAAAAATATTGGATCTTGAAAGGAAGATATTAATAAAATTATTAACTATTATCTCACAATTATTAATTAATTATGAAATAACTACATATATTTTTATATTTAATTTATTTCACTTAAGATGATATATATATATATATATATATATATATATATATATATATATATATATATATATATATATATATATAAATATAATAATTAATTTTAAATGTTGAGATGGTTGAAAGAGTGTTGTATCTTTACCTTTAAAAAATAAAGTCTTAAAACAACATATAAGATATTTTATTCTTTAGAATCCATGATATGTGGATTAACTTTTTCTTTCCAAAGAAACAATTTGATAAAGTTTTCAATTAAAATGTTATATCACAACCTATAATCAATCATAACATTTGACTTCTTTAATTTATTTAAGTAAGCTCGCATTATTTTTATTTAAATATATGATTTTTTCGGTTTTTTTTTTAATTTAAAAATTTATTAAAATGTTTTTCTTAAAAACCTATTCAAATATATATGTGAGTGAGTATATTTTTAAAAGAGGACCTTCTCACTATTACCAAACAATCTTTTTTTATCTATATTTAAATAGAGGTTAGAAAATAAATTAGTAAACGATAAAACATGGACACTTAAAATGATATAAATTTGAGAGACATAAAAAATTTAAATATTAAAAAAATAAAATTTAAAATCTATTAAACTGTTTTAATGATAAAATAAAATTATATTAAAATTAAAACATCAAACAAATCTAAATTTGAACATCTATTTTAACCATATAAGTCAACAATTTAACAAACATAGAATTAAATTTTAACAATTTTAAATATAATAACTCACATAAGTAAAATATTAAAACTATCATATAAACACCCACTTTATGAAATTAAGAGAATATATAAAAAAGTTGTGATTACATCCCACCCAAATAAATAAATAAATAAACAATGTCACATAACATTAAACTCAGGAAGAGGGGACAAAATATAACTTAGTTAATAAGGTTGATGACCTAGTTAACCACATCGATCCATGAGCTGATGATTAATGTTTTTACTACCCATAAAACTATCATAATCCATTGATGAAATAAAAATGTGTGAGAAAGTTTTATCATATTTTAGTCACCATTATCAGCATTAAATAATTATGATCAAAGTCAATAATAATCTATCATAAGATTATTACCCTTGACAAATGTTGTTTGATATCCTTATGCACTTTGGTGGTCATGCAATGATTATAAGGATATTTATGTATGAAAGAATTAGAAGTAATAGTTTGAACAATGGCATGAGATATCTTATGATATAATTATGGCTTTAGTCATGGGAATTGAATTTGATGTTATATATTTTAGACTAGAAGCTGAAATATTAACTTACATATGTTTTTATGAATATATCTAAGTGAATGTTTTATTATGTAGACATGGTGCGAAGGGTGATCTTGAAGAAGATATGTCATGTAACCTTATAATCCACAAGTTTAGAATTGTAACCTAGCAATGAATTTTGTTGAACTAAAAATAACTTGGTAAATATTTCATATCAATCCAAAAGGATTAATGATGAATTGCAAACACAATATTATTAATTACAAAATAAAAAATCTTTTAACGAACATATGGTTAACATATAGAGTCATTCACTTTCTACATATACAAATGAAGTTGATTAAAATATTTCTTTTGTAATTAGTTATAGAGTAGTGCATAAAAACACTACACTCTTTTAATCATTATGCAAGAGTGCTAGATGGCACATGTATTTTTTTAAATCAAAACTACTTATTAATACATTACATGTATTTTGCATACATTATCTTTTTTTGCTTTATTGATTGACATTTTTTAATAATAAAAAAATAAATCAATTTTTTTTAAATATGTTTTCATATTTTACCTTCTATTTTTTTAAAACTATTTGCAAGATATTTATTATTATTAACATTTAAATTGCATCTAAATTGCATAACCTTTGTGAAACTGGTAAGTATAGTTGTTACTAGACTATTTGGTGTCTTTGGATTGGAAAAATATATCATTACTTACTTCTGCTTTAGTTTGGCCAATAATGTAAATATATAATGTATAAAATTTTCAATGGTGTTAGGAAGACCTATGTAAACCTCTTGTAAACCATTTTTTTAATTGATTAAATAATATACATGTGATCCCTTGTTAATCAAGATTATTAATTTGACAGAATTTTGGTGGTGGTGGTGTTTTTTTTTTGTTGGGAGGGGGTCTTCAAAGTTCTTGTGTGCACCTTCATGATACAATACCCTTTTTTTAACTAAAGATATTTTAATCTCTGAGAAGATATTCATAATGATTCCCTTTCCCTGAGATCGTCATAAAACATATAAGAGTTAGATTTAATATCCATGTTTTAGCTTTAATTTCAAAGGGTACTCTTTTCTCTTATTTTTTATTTTATTTTTATTAAATAAAAATGATATATATTAATATATTATATTGAATTTTTTTTCACATTTTAATTTTAGATATCTTAATGATGTTTGTTACATTACAGTCTATTGATGATAAGGTTTATTCACTTTTGGATGGGCAATTTGAGGAGATAGTCAGTAAAGATGTGACAATTGACTTGTCACATCTATAATTGCTATGTAAATGTGACTTCCTGGTGATAATGACTGCCAAAAATAAGGATGGAACTAGTTTTTTGAAGGACACAGGTGTTGTGAATGGTGTTTACCCAAAGGTAGTCTTAGGGCATTCATGCACACAACCATCTATGTCAACTAAGATATTTAGGCCCTTCGATAATATAATTGAAGATCTATTTTTCCATTCCACCCCTATTGGGTATGCTCTATTTGTCAAAGGTCCATCTTGTGATTTCAATGTTGTTACAATAGGCAAATATTTCATCAAATTGGTTGGTCTCTCAAGTGGAAAAGATAGTGAAAATCATATTTAATATTTTGAACACTAAAAAGGCCACTCCAATAGTGTCTTTTGAGGATGAGGCTCTCAAGGTGGTGCTCTAAAATGTATAATGATTCATGACTAAGACATTAGTGTGGATATTTGACAGATTTTTCCTAACCCTATTAATTCTTCTTCAGTGGGTCTCTGATTCATGGTGATTGTTAATGTAAGACTCTACCCATGTGCCATATGTTTCTTTATTATGGTTTTTGATAGTCTTATAGACTGTAAAATTTTTATTAAGGCCAAATCCTAGAGTTGGTTTAGCACTTCCTCTTCTTAAAACCAAGTGGTGTCCTATATTCAACCATCTTCTCAAAAGCTTTACCATCAAGCCCATATATTTTCTTCTTCAATATCCACCCCTTCAATTTTGGGTTGAAATTTACTTGTTAGCCATAGATGAATCCTTGGGAAACATATTGGACATAAATGCTTATGCCTCTAACTTTTCCCACACCACCTTTGCTTGAATTTTTATTTTTTTAATATTTATTAGGACCTTGTAGTAGTCATTTAACTGAGGGTCAAAGGTTGGTGTTAGAATCAAACCCTATATTATGAAATGATACCCTTTAGATGTTACATATTATTTGAAATTAGACAGTTAGCCACTTCTTTCCATAGCTCCAAGCATAATGTGAATTCTTATTGGTAGAAGGATGCAAGTGTTGATCATATTAATTTTTTTTAGATAACACTCCTACTAAAACAGTAACAAAAGTTTGAAAAATTTATTAGGAGTAGAGATTAAAACTTGTATAACTCAAGATGTGACTTCATCTTTGACCTTTAAGGAATAGTTCATAACGGATATTGAGAGAGATGGTTTTTAAATATGGAATTAACTTGTGGGATTGTTGCCTCTTGAGACCCACTAGTTGATATGTGTACACCTTATAGTGTTAATTCAAGGAATTCATGTAACCAAGGAAATTGGACTGTAGTGAGGATTACTAAAATAGGGAATTTCATCCCTAATCCTTCCTCCCTGATTCTACACTCTTATCATATATATGGCAAGGAATGGATTTATTTTTTTTGGATCATTTTATCTTGGATTGTTATGTAATTCTTTGTTATGATGCATCCTTTTCTAGATTTGAAGGTTGAAAGTTATGTAATTTTTAGTACTAGTTTGATATTGGTTGGGTGTTTTTTCCATTAGTTTTGTTGTTATCCTAGGATTTCTTTGGTACTCTGTAAGGATATAGTTCTCCCTTTGGAAGTTTTAGGTTATTTCATTCATGTTTTAGCAATATTTTTCCCCCATGAATTTTCATCTGAGGCAAATAGGTGATATTTTAGATCAATCCGTATTATACAAAAGGGACCCTTTAACCATCAATTAATTATAAAAAAATGCTATACTATAAAGAGGGTCAATCACTATTAAAGAGACTCCTAGAAATCAAATCTATAAAATAAAAAGATTTAGAAGGATTTAAGAAAGACAAACAATACAATAGGAAACACCTCTCATGCCCATAATTAAGATATAATCAGTTGTTTTCCTAAAAAACGTACAGAAATAAATGTCAAATAAAAATTAATGGGGATCAATAATCTATAGTAGAAGTTAAGTAAGCATTCACAATTTCACTCAATACTCTATTTAGATCCTAAACATGTTATTTTTTATTAATGCCAGTATTAAGATTGATTTTATGTCAATTATATGTTGATTTGCAAATAAAATTAGTGACTTGATTTCCTTCCCTTCTAGTATGGTTTCATTGCACATCATTAAAACCTTGAATGTGAATGTCCATGTCTTTCTTACATTCAATTAATTTCTACTACTTTAATTATTTTTGAAATGATCAACCAAAATTTTAGAATCATATTCCTAAATATTACCAATAAAATGCTTTGACTTAGTTATTAAAATAAATTGGTGAATGACCATAACCACAACATAATTATTAGAAGTAACTTTAATTTTTAATGTGATATCCATATTTATATACCAAACGAATAAGTGGAGTCACTATATTCATAATCACCCTACAATGGGTGTTTATAATAAATTTAATGCGTTACATGCCTAAAATTTTAGGCATAATCTGTCTATAATAGGTGTTGTTCTTGTTCTTGTTTTAATTATTTAATCTCACCTAGTTTATTTATATTTATTTGGAAACTATTGAGTGGTATAAGTTTTAAGGTATTTATGTTGAATTTATTATATATTATATTGGTTAAGAATGTTTTAAATTGTGGACATTAAAAGGATTTTAGAAATATAATAGAATAAAGTTTTTAGTAAATGGATATGTTACATATATTCAAAATTATTTGTAAATTATAAACTTATAAATTATATCATATAGTAAATATGAGAAGTTGTAGGTGGTTTATAAGGTAAGATTTAGAAATCTTATACAATTTTGATAATAAAGAAGAGGATATAAATATCATATGGATATGGTTTTATTTAAAAAATGATTTTTATTTAAGAGATTGTAAATTATATAATACAATGATAATTAAAACTTAGAGAAGTTTTACAATACCCAACAATAAAAATAATATGCATATTCATATTAAATAAAAAATGTCGACATGTTAAATACACAAACCACTTTATTTATAATTTTTTTATAAAATTAAAAACATTTAAATTACATTACATAAAGAAAAGGAAATAAAAATAGAAAAAGAAACCAAAAAAAACCAATAAAATAGACTTACAAAACATGACATCCAAACTACTAAAAAAATTATATCACAAAATTAAATTAAAAAGAAGAAGAAGAAATAAGAAAGAAAAGAAAAAGATGTCTTTCCAAGCATGTCATCAATACCATTACAAATGGGTGAAGAAGAGAACCACCCAGAATTGATGCTTCCAGAATGGGATATGAAAATATTATAATTTTTTTTAATAAATTATATGTTTTTAAATCGTATTATAATGTATTAATTACAAATTAAGTAAGGTAATATTTTTGTGATTTAATATATTATTTAATTAAAGATATATATTTTTCATATATACATTGGTATCAATTTTGAGTCTAAAGTAAATTAGAATCTCAATTTCATTTCTGAGTGACTTGTATTCTTTTTAAAAATTTGATATTAGATGATTCTTATAATAAAATTTTAAGATTAAAAAAATTATTGGAAAAGTTGTTATGGTTTTTAAAAGCATTTGGAGATATCAAAATTTCGTATTAAAATATAACCTAAAAAATAAAATAGCATTCTAGTCTTGTAATAATTATGATTCTTTATGATAGAAAATTTTGAGGTAAAATTATAATGTAAAAAAAATAATATGTGAATAAATAAAATTTATTATTATAATTTTAAAGATTAAAATTAACAAAAAATATTATATTTTACTTATGGAATATTGTATCTTTATCATTAAAATTAAAATATTAAAATAACATATAATATTAGATATTTTATGTTTTAAGAATCTATGATGTGTATTGTAATTTTATTATTAAAATTAAAGTCTTAAAACAATATATAGTATTAGATATTTTATGTTTTCAAAATCTATGACATATGCATAGTTTTTTATGGAATAAAATATTTGCTATAATTCTCAATCGAAATTCAAATCTCAACTTTTGATCAATCATAACGCTTGACTCAAAATTTTAAGCATAAAGAAGCTCAAGTTTTTTATTTAAACATATGTTTCTCTTCTTCATAATAAATCAAGGTTTAGTTGATCAAAATATCTCTAACAATGTTTTTCCTAAAATCCTAATAAAATATATAGTATACATATATGACTTAGTAAAATTTTAAAAGATAACCTTCCCACTTTTACCAAACAATCATTATAATATATAATTAGATATAGATTAGAAAATAATTTAATAAATGATAAAATTCAGGCACTTAAAATAACATAAATTTGGGAGACATAAGAAACTTAAATTTTAAAGAAATTAGATATAGATTAGAAAATAATTTAATAAATTATAAAATTTGGGCACTTAAAATAATATAAATTTGGGAGACATAAGAAATTTAAATATTAAAAAAACAAATTATAAAATTTAGAGCAAAATGATAAAATAAAAATATATTAGAATTAAAACATCAAACAACTCTAAGATTTAAACATCTATCCTATAATATAGGTCACTAATTTTAATATAGGCCCTTCAAGAATATAATTGGTGCTCTATTTTTCCATTCCACCCTTATTGGGGATGCTCTATCTGTCAAACATCCATCTTCAGATGCAACTATTGTTACAAGGGGCAAATATTTTATCAAATTGGTGGGTCTCTCAAGTGGAAAAGATAATGAAAATCATATTTAATCATTTAAACATTAAAAAGGCCACTCTAATAGTGTATTTTTAGGATGAGGCTCTCAATGTGGTGCTCTGAAATGTAGAATGGTTCATGACTAAGGGATTAGTGTGCATATTTGACAAATTCTGTCCAACCCTATTAATTCTTCTTCAGTGGGTCTCTGATTCAATGTGATTGTTAATGTAAGATATCTTATAACTCTACACATGTGCCATATGTTTCTTTATATTGGTTTTTTATAGTCTTATAGACTATAAAAATGTTATTAAGGCCAAATCCTAGAGTTGGTTTAACACATCCTCTTCTTAAAACCAAGTGGTGTCCTATGTTCAAACCTCTTCTCGAAAGCTTTATCATCAAGCCCATATACGTTCTTCTTCAATATCTACCCCTTGATTTTTGGGTTGAATCTTACTTGTTAGCCATTATTGAATCCTTGGGAAATATATTGGACATAAATTCTTATGCCTCTAACTTTCCCACACCACCTTTTCTTGGAGTTTTGTTTGTTTTGATATTTCTTAAGACCTTTTAGTAGGCATTTAACTAAGGGTCAAAGGTTGGTAATAGAATCAAACCCTATATTATGAAAGGTTACCCTTCATATGTTGTATATTCTTTGAAATTAGATAATTAACCACTTGTTTCCATAGCTCCAAGCACAATGTGAATTTTTATTGGTGGAGGGATGCAAGTGTTGATAATCTTACATTTTTTTCAGATAACACTCCTACTAAACTAGTAATAGAAGCTTGAAAAATTAATTAAGAGGTAGAGATTAAAGCTTCTATAACTCAAGCTGTGACTTCATCTCTGACCTTTAAGGAATATTTGATTGAGGATGTTGTGAGAGATGGTTTTTAAATGTGGAATTAACTTATGGGATTATTGCCTCTAGAGGCCGACTAGTTGATATGTGTACACATTCTAGTGTTAATTCAAGTAATTCATGTATCCAAGAAGATTGGACTATAGTGAGGTTTAATAAAATAAGGAATTTCATCCCTAATTCTTCCTCCTTGATTCTACACTCTTATCATATAGAGGGCAAGGGATGGATTTAGTTTTTCTAGATGGTTTTATCTTGGATTGTTATGTAATTATTTTTTATGATGCATCCTTTTCTAGATTTGAAGGTTGAAGGTTATGTATTTCTTAGTACTATTTCAATATTGGTTGGGTGTTTTTTACATTAGTTTTTTTTTAATCCTAGGATTTCTTTGGTACTCTTTAAGGATATAGTTATCCCTTGGTAGTTTTAGGTTATTTCATCCATGCTTTAGCAATATTATTCCCCCATGAATTTTCATTTGAGGCAAATCGATGAGTTTTTAGATCAATCCTTATTATAGGTAAGGGACCCTTTAACCATCAATTAATTGTAATAAAAACACTATACTATAAACAGGGTCATTCACTGTCAAAGAGACTCCTAGAAATCAAATCTATAAAAATAAAAAAGATTTATAAGGATTTAAGAAAGACAAATGATACAATAGGAAACAACTCTCATGCTCATAATTAAGATATAATTACTTGTTTTCCTAAAAAAATTACATAAATAAATGTCAAATTTTTTTTAATGGGGATCAATAATCTATAGAAGAAGTTAAGTCAACATTCACAATTTCACTAAATGCTTTGTTTAGATCCTAAACTTGTTATTTTTTATTAATGCCAGTATCAAGATTGAATTTATGTCAATTATATATTGAATTGGGAATAAAATTAGCAACTTGATTTCCTTCCTTTCTATTATGGTTCCATTAAACATCGTTAAAACCTTGAATGTGAATGTCCATGTCTTTCTTACATTCATTCAATTTATACTACTGGAATTGTTGTTGAAATGATCAACTAAAATTTTAGAATCATATTCCTAAATAATACCAATAAAATGCTTTGACTTAATTATTAAACTAAATTGGAGAATGACCATAACCTCAACATAATTATTAGAATTAACTTCAATTCTAAATGTGATATCTATATTTATATACTAAATGAATAATTGGAGTCACTATATTCATAAGCACCCTACAATGGGTGTTTATAAAAAAATTAATGTGTTACATGTGGAAAATTTTAGGCATAATCTTTTTATAATAAGTGTTGTTCTTGTTGTTGT
>JARHVA010000005.1:4802500-4812500 GCA_037957365.1 Torreya grandis | reverse complement strand
TTCATGTGTTTTCTTATTTTATTTCGTTAAGGGTGTTTTTTTTTATTATGATATCATTATCCCTAATCTCTTGCATGTTATTTATGTTTCTCTCTTATGATAATTAGGAAATTTTGATCTAATAAACATATTAGGTGAAGTAATAGAATGAGTCATAGACATATTGATTCATTTCAAATTCCTTTGACTTTTTCTAGTGCTTGTTTGAAAAATAACATGGGGAATATTAATGAAATATGGTTCTTCTCTTCATGCACATGTAGACAATAATTCACATGGTACAAATATGAATTATGAAAGTTCAAATGATGTACATGTATATTAGTTCATTAAAATTATATGATTTCTAATGGTGTTATTGGATCTCAAAACATATTAAACTATGATTTAGAAAAATAAAGAATAAAAAGGCTTACTAAATTTAGACAAATTTTTTAGGAAAATCTAGATCAATTAATGACATATTAGTTATAGTAAGAGAATTGGAAAAGGAAAATCTATAAAAAAATATCTAATTAACATTTTGAAATCAATGCATAATGGAATGTTTGATAGCCATTCAATAAGACTAGATAAAATAATTTGGAATAATTTCTTTGAAAAATTAGAATTTGATAGAAATAAATGTCAATTATTTGTTTCATTGATGAAATTAACTAACTTATAATGCACACCCTATGTTCAACGTGTCTTCTTAAACTCTATTATTGCTTCATCTTTCTAAAAAATTTCAACCTATGGTTTTTTCTATTGGTCCTATTCAAAAGTATTATGGTAGAGGAGTTCAATATTCATGGTAAAAAGAGATGTTTTGGTGAAGAGGTTGGTGGAAGAAAGATCCTCATAAATGCTATTTATGAACATTGTTTTAATATCTTCACTCGATGAGGATTCCTAAGAAATAAAGGAAATGTCATAAATGACATCATAGGGATCACCACCTGGTGGTTTCTATCCTATCCTTGATGTACCCAATGATATTGGACTAGCATAGGTTTTAGAATAATGTAGTCCATGTCCCTTTCCTTGAAAATTCTTATTTTTCATAGTTGATAAACAGTAAGATATTTTGAATACTAGAAACATTATGCAAGACCTTCCTCATATAACCAAGAGTCATTTGATCTTTCAATCTTTTCATCTAACATAAGTCTAAATTTTACAAATTTTATTTTAATGAACATATAGGATTTTAGATTAACATTGTTCATGGTGAGACTCCCATAACATTGAGGTAACATGTGGAGTTCACTAATAATAAATGTGTAATATTTAAATTCACCACATCCTTTCAAAATTATTTTAATGTAAAAAATTGTAGATAGATTAAAGGAAGTAGAGGTAGATCATATAGATGGATGTAAGACTTGAACATGTAATTGATGAGGGCAACACTCTAAGTTCTAGGGTAATAAATGGATTCTTATTAGTGTCCCTATAATTATTTAAAGTGTTATAAGGGTTTCAAATTTATGAGGATGGTGTCTTCCATTTTGGATGAGGTAATTTAAAACATTGATATAGTGTGGATGGAACAACCTACATTTTATGTATCTAAGGATAATCTAAAAGGATGTTATAAGGTAAGTCAAAGTCTATGACATGGATTAGGTTTTTATGTGTGATAAAGATCACTATATATGGTGTTGATTGCATATCATTCAATATCATTATAAGTTTTGATTATGATGATCTATGGCTCGAGTGCATACTCTAAATATCCAAATCCCTTGAATAGGTTAAATTTACATAGGTTGAATTCAAACCCACCATCTACATGAACTCTCTTAATTTATATATGATTTGATGTGAATACCTCAATATATAGGGGTTATTGTGATTGGGGAGAATAGGATGCATATATTTTGGATCAAAGGTAATCTACTGGAAGGATGAAAGATGACCTACAAAGTCTTAGAATTGATTGGGGTCAATATCTATTGAAACTCTTAATTGATAGAGAGTTTTATTAAGAATATCATGGTGGATATAAGATGATTTGAGAAGATCCATAATGAAAATATGGGCTTGAGTCTTCTCAAGCTATTGTCTGATGTCATAGTCACCTTCAAGATTAGTTAAAGGAGGTATTTACATATTGACTTTGGGACATGCTCTTTGTGGTGGGGCCTTAAAATGTCCCCAATACAATTATTTTACTACACCAAGTGGTAGTGGCACAACTGGATGATGGAACCTTGATATTAATCAAAGAATAATTTTAAATAAGATGGTTTATAGGTGACTTGGACCTAATATTGATGGTGGAGAGTCTAATTTTATAGTGGTCAATGTGGTCAATGAGTGAGTCGTAGTGTTGGGGAGTCATCCTATAGATTATATGATTGGATTTAGAGGTTTGACCTTTTTATTTATGTTTTTTTTAATATTTATAATCTTTCTTAGAGAAAGGATCCTGGTATATCAAAAAAATTTGATTCTGGAAAATGACTCCTCTCCTTCACCCTCTATTTCTCCTCATTCGATTAATTACTTTATTAAAATTTAAAGTTACACCTTATAATCTCATTAACCTTGACTCTATGATAGCCACAATATTAATATTTTACCTATACAATGTTGGGTTTGGATAACTCTCATAAAGAGGTTTTATTTTAGTAAGGACAATAATATTGGTAGATATAAGCTTCTTTAAAACACTCTCCACAGGTTCACCATGATTATTATATTTACATTTCCCATATTTTATCTTTGACTTGCCTCTAGGTAGAATTATGTTATCTACACTATGATATTTATGAGGATTATAAATTGAATGGTTTGAACATGCTTAGAATCTAAAACTCCATATCTAACCACATTCTTACTCTTATTAAAGAACTTTGTCTTTTTTGATGGGGTAGTGGGGTGACTCTTATCAATATTATAAATATTTTAAGTGCCCCTTTGACAATGAGGGATTTTAAATTTTAAAAACCCTTTTCAATAATATTAACAAAAGTATTCACACAATGGAAATATAATTAAAATTCTAATTATTGATTCAAGTTGGTAATAAAGATAGTGGCTAGCTATTTTTTAGGGGTTGTACATGGAAATATGATTGCAAGACTTATCATTTTTGTAAGAATGATGAGAATATTTATCCATTTATTTGTTTTCAATTATGTATCAAAATCATGGTGATATCATGTTACATATTATAGGATAAATGTTTGACAAATTTAATGTAATTTAAACCAATAATCAAGAATTACACATATGCATTAGGATAATGTAAATTTATGACTAATATATTAACTATGACCATTTTTAGGTGTCTACATTTCAAATTTGTGTGTTTGACAAGCTTATCCATAGTATTAAAAATGTTGATTGTACATAAAATGTGAATTCTTCATTGTAATATGAGAAGTGAAGTATACATAAGTGGAATAAAAATCGATGTCAAGACTATATGTAATAATGAGTTATTTCTCATATTCTGCTAAAATCTTATAGTACTTTCTACCAAATTTAAGACTAATCAAATGGATCATTTTCCAATGGTGTATATGATGATAAAATAATAAACCCATGTACTATCAAGATAATAAAATAAAAATATGAACCTATTGTAATCCTTCTCACTATAACAAATACCTATCATAACTTCCTTGCCTTATGTTTATTGTCTTCTTATCCAGAACCTACACTATCTTTCCTTTCTTCTTCTTTGGAACCTTTTGTTGCCAATCTACTTCTTCATCTTCTTCATCTTCACCATCTTCTCCATGGAAATCATATAAATTTGAAAAATTAAATACTATATAAATACAAAAATTTAGTTTAAACTCACAACACAAGCATTGTCACTGATTTTATTCACAATTTTACATAGTCCAATTTTTTAGTACTTCAACTTATTACATATGCCTTTCAAAAATATCTCTTCATTCATGTAAACCATTACTAAATATCATTATTTAAATATTGTTGGCCTTATTTTAACATCTTTTACTATTTTATACTTCTCATTACTTTCCTATAACTTTATTCTTACTTCTTGACACTATTATATATATGTTCTGCAATGCTTTTGCATCATCACTAATTCATTATGTGAATAGTAATTATACCAAATCTAAAACCCTAATAGGATATCTACCATTTAAATAATATGAAATGTTGATTTTTTTGGTGAACTATTCATTGAACAATTATATGTAAACTCAGCTTGCGGTAAAGCAAGTCCCATTGCTTGGGATTCCTTCCATGTATGCATCTAAGGAAGTTTCCAAATCTCATGTTTATAGCTTCTATTTGTCTATTTATTTTAGGGTGTTATGCACATATAAATTATATCTTAGTCTCCATATTCCTCCATAAAGTCCTCTAAAAATGATAAATAAATTTCATGTCTTTCTCTGATGTAATATTTTTTGGAACACCATTCGCTCTTGCAATATCCTTAAAAAAGGATTCACAAATCTAGTGGCATCATTGGTTTTATTACATGAAATAAAATGAACCATATTATAAAACCTATATATATATATATATATATATATCATTAACTCTCTATGTGTTTGGTAATCCCAACATAAAATCCATACTCAAATCTATCCATGGTCCCCTTTGAACCAATAATGACATATACAACACTATATTTTGTGCATGTCTTTTTTCCACCTTACATATCCTAAAAATTGAAACATATTATCACATCTCTTTTCATCTTTGGACAAAAATAATTCTTCTCCACCAAAGCTATTGTCTTTATCTTATCAAAATGTCATGCCAAACCAACACTGTGTAATTCTCTTATAACATTATCTCTCAAATACCTAATTAGATTACATAATTATTTCCCTTTGAAGAGATAACATCATGCATAAGATACTCATAATAAAAATAACTTTTATCCACTATCAATGGATTCTATAATTTGTCAACTATCTTGCCAAAATATGGATCAATATCATATACTTCTTTACGAAATTTAAATCCTACTACTTCACTCACCATAATAGTTATCAACTCTACTCACGTGCTCAAAGCGTTAGTTACCTATTTCTATTTTCTAGATTTTTGATTCAACACAAAAGTATAACCCTACAAGAAAGGCACCCATTTTGCTTTCTTACTATTTAAATTCTTTTGAGTGCTCACATACTTAAAATCCTCAGGACTAGTAAATAGGATAAACTCCATAGGCACCAAGTAATGCCTCCAATGTCTTCATATTTGTACAATGGCATAAAATTTAGCATCATATGTAGAATATTTATTCTTACTCCATTCAATTTATCACTAAAATATGTTATTGGCTTCCCTTCTTGAATCAACACATCACAAATACCCACAAATGAAGCATCACAATAAACCTCAAATAGTTTACTAAAATTTGGTAATGTTAAAATAGGATTTTTTGTAATTTTATTTTATCAAAAACTCAAATATTTATGTTGCATCCCTTATTCATGTAAACTATTTCCCTCTCATATATTTTTTTATTGGTGTAACAAGACTACTAAAATTCTTAATAATTTTTTTATAAAAACTTGATAAACCATGGAAACTTCTTACCTCTATGATGCTACTTGGGATAGGCCAATTAACCATTGCTTTTACTTTTTATTCATCCATTACTACACCATATACTAAAAATAAAAATCCTAGAAATATCAAATTGTTATACATAAACCTATACTTCTTCAAGTTCATGTAGAGATTTTATTTTATTAACAATTTTAATACCATTATCAAATATTGTGAGTGTTCTTCTTTAGTGGTAATGAATATTAAAATATCATCAAAATAAACCATCACAAACTTACCACTATATTCTATTATCACTGTGTTTGTCATGCTCCACCCATTGATACAATTCTGTTGAGGGATGTTGTCCTTATCCTTGTCATGTTGGCTTTATGTGTGCATGCATTTTTAAGAATCTAACCTATAAACCTATCTATGGAAAAGAAGAAGGGCTAGTTAAATTTATATTTTGATTGAGACAATGTGATTAACCATTTATGGTTGTATTTTTATTGGGACTTAGGGTCCACTATGATTGGACAAGTTCCCTTAGTGATAGTTGGTGTGGTTAGAGGAATTTTGTTCATGGTGGATTTTTGAAAATACTTTATTTTTTTCTCTTTTGTCTCAGGTTACTTGAGGAGCGATAAACAGATAGGTGGAATTGACAAGCATTACAAAACACCCTTGAATTGCATATTATTTCATATAAGGCACATTATGTTACATTTTTATATAATATTAAAATAAATAAATAAATGAAAGATTTTTTCTATTAAATATCTTGGTACAATAAATATTTAGATTAAAATATGACATAAAATGAATATAGGGATGAGAAACCTTGACGTTCTAGAAAGAAAATAAGTTTATGAACTAAGTCCTTGGTCAATGCATAATATTTTAATTCTTTGAAAATTAATATAACTTGTCTAAGAGGGCACTCCAAAGAGGATCAATGTATAAGAAAGGATATGATGAGTTATCCCAACCATTTTGAAATGCTAAATGGAGGATAATAATGCAATGCATTAATTGGTGGATTAGATTTTTTTGATCTTAATAAATGTTTTTTATGAGAAATTTAAGGGAATCTTATGAGATAAGTTCAATCACCAAGTAATTCAACATGTTGAAAATAAAATAAACCTAGTCCTTCACCTTTATTTTTAATTGGGAAATGCAAATGAATTTTATTGACATTGGGGAGTGTTAATGAAATAAATGGAATTACGGAAGACAAAGGGGAAGATTAACATACATGAGAGAGATATTTTGGATAAATTAAAGCACCAATAGACGAAGGGGAGGCTTAACATACATGAGAGAGAGATCTTGGATGAATCAAAGCACTAATGGACTTTAGGGGAAGAGATAATTATTTTCAAATAAATAATTAAATCATGCCCAAGGAAAATGCATATATTTAAGATTGATCTAATGAGGAAAAACAATAGGTGGGTACACTAAATAGGGAGAATAGGAGACCTAGCTTGGGAGGAGAAACATGCAACAAGGATGCCATAGGAGGATGCCTTCATCTCCAAGAATTTTATCTTTTTCTAGGCATGTATTCTCTCTCTAAAGGAGCCTTTTGGTCAAAATTTATCTTCATGCATTCATGTTTCCTTAATTTTTAAACAAGGAATATAATCTAAAATAGAGATTCCAGCAAGTGATCTTATGCACCGTTACTAGTTATAGATGGAATAAATCACCATCATTTATACATGGAATTATTGGTGTAAATGAAATCCTCACCCTTATGTTGTTTAGAGTAATTATGAATTTAACCATAATGACAATTGTTGCTAGAAGTAATATCATCTCTTTAAGATACAGCTGGTATATTAACCTATAAATTTTGAATAATACTCTCAATAGTTGACCCTTGTGGAATGAAGAGGCTTAACAAGTTATTCTGAGAACATTAATGCATTTACTCAGGGATTTTTGCGTTTAAAGAGTAGAAGGAGAAGAATAAAAGAAAAATAATTTATATTCAAAAAATTTATTTTCATGATTGCTATTCAATTTCATTTTCCAGAGGTATTTTACTTGCCTAAGGTTTGGTATGGCACAATTTTTTTTGGTTGAACACTTCTCATTCAGTAGTATGGTTTTTTATTTTATTTTACTACCTGATGTGGCACCAATATGGTAAAACAGCCTTCTTTTGTCTCTATATTCTAGGCTAGTTTGGCACTTCAACCTTGGGTATTGGTTAATGATTATATTCACCTTACTATGGCCATGAATCTGTCCTATGCATAGTGGGGATTGTTTAGTTGTGTAAAACGTGGTACATTGAGGTTGTAGTCAAACAATTTGACAAAATGCCTATAGGTTTTAGAGTGTAGCACTATAGTTTTAATCATATGTCTAAACAATTTATTTTCCTCTTTATGATTTATTTCTGAATCAGCACATTGTTAAGAAATGCGGCTCATATTTTAGAATAATTTGGTTATGGTTTATAAATTAAAAAAATTTGTAAATACCAGGTCTAGTATAATTATCTTATTACATATAGATTTCATAGTATTATAGATACATATATCATCTATTGAGTTTAGTGGTAATCCTGACCGATTTTCACTATTGGGTATAAATAAAACATCCAATCATATTTGATCTCAACTTAGAATACTACTATCAAGAGAAATGACAAGTTCCTGTGCAATGATTAACTCTAATATTTTTATAATTGATGCCATAATTGACCAAGATATGTCATGGAATTTTCCCCATGATTGTATTAATATTATAAAATGAAAATAATTAATGTTAAAAGATAAAATCAACCTTCGATCTGAGGAAGGCATATATTATAATATTGGAGTTAGGGTGATTCAAAAAAGTTTGTGATAAGTATAAAAAAAGTGTATTGAACATATATTAACTAATGAAGATGATGATTATGATTTGATACTTAGCCTTTAAATTTGGTATATATGCTCTTCCTTCTAATCGACAAAATGCTTAAGATTATGTTACCCAATTTTTTATCTTTGTGTTATCCTAATAAGGTTTAATTCTCTTAGGATTATTTTTGTAATAAAATCATTACAATACTCTAAAATGGGATGTAAGATTATGTAGTGTGTGATGAATGTAGTTGTGGTATAGTGACTAGCCTTGTGCTAGTTGATGATGTAGATCAAGATATTATGGTTAATTATTCTTGCTTGAGCATACCACCCTCTAGTTACATATAACTATCTTAATACCTTATTTAGGCATGGATAAACATCATTTATGTTGAAATAAATTGGATTACTTTAAAACTATACATTAAATTCTTATTATTTCATTATCTTGTATGTTTCATGAAACATAACATCGATTTATGTAAATATGTCAGATAAGGACTTATGCCATCACATTATCCTTTAAATATATTTATAGATTAATTATGTATAATGAATGCATATACTAGTTCTTGTTTAATCTCATTCCAAAAGATATAAATAACATCCTATGGAGAGGATCAGATATGCATAGGAATAACTAATATACTTGTTAGTTAATCCTTTAGAGATATAGATATGATTTTATCAATTGGTGAATTTTTAAATCATCTTTATTACTTAACCTAAAATTTGGGGCTTATCAGTCAGTTGTATATGTTTGAAGAGAGACAATCTTGAGAAGAGGTTGTGTATGAACATGATAACTTTTCTTCTGGTAAATTCGCAACTAGTTCATAGGAAGAAACCTAAACCTTATCTTGGTTTCATGTCTTAATATTGATCTTAGGCTTCAATTAACTCAATGCTTGTAAAATTTGGAGGTGTCTTCTTGTTACCTAGATCTCAAACCATGGCTAGACAAAAAGGAGTTATTATTTCTATCATGTTGTGGTGAATAAATTACCATGTTCTTCTCAAAATAATATTTTCATCATCCTTATCTATTCAGAAACTAAGAGCTAAACCTTATTGATTTTCCTAGTATTTTCATGATACTTGTCCATATATTAGATGGGAATAATGTTATACCTATGAGTAAATTATTTCAAAGGGATACTCAATGTGTCATGGAAGTTGATATCTATGACTCTTCATAGACTCCCAGGGAAATAATGGTCAATTTCATGACAAATTATCTTGCATGAATATTTGGATTACGTATTTGATATGAAATTATTTTATCTGAATTGAGTGATAAAATTCTAAGAGTGATGACTTATTGACATGGAAAAAAAATTGGTTCCATTTTTTAGGATCATTATTGGAGGTTATTACACTTAGTATTAGAGCACGATTGCAACATCGAGAAATCTAGGATGAATTATTCTCTTGGTTGATTTGCTTCCATTTCAAACAAAATACATATGTAATTAATACTACTTGGTATGTCTATAGCATTAATAAAATTCAAACCAAACAAAGTAATTTTTGGAAAGTTATTTCTGCATATGTATCACTCAAACCTTGTATGTCCTACTTCTATGATTGATAGTCTTATTATGCTAAAACTCTACATGTTAAAGAATGACAATTACTATAAAAAAAGT